>VKOC01016684.1:0-140540 GCA_009364415.1 Spea multiplicata | reverse complement strand
AATATAGAATAACAATTTAAATTTAACGTTTGCAGAAGCATATTGTGCGCCCAAAATTTTGGCTATGGGAAAATTTTTGCACAAGAGAAATTTCTGCGCACACTACCTAAGAAAAATTAGAGGGAACATTGATCATAATGTTATGACCAGAGTACTAGCATCTGGTATAACAGGGGCATGGTCTCTATGTTCTTACCTTGCCCCCGCCTCCTGGTACACAGTGCAGAATTCTCTTTCCCTGTAGCGATCGTGGGTGACCGCTGCTGGCGTGTAGTTACTAATCAAAGAAGGTTGTAGTTAATGGTGTATATTCAGAGGAAATGTCTGCCCTCACCAAATGCACTTTTTTGCCCAGAATACGGCCAACAAAGGGTTGAGCCCCTTGTTAGGGTAACCAGGGCTTAGAGGATCCCAACAGCAAGGAGGCACGCATCATAGCTGCACCCTCTGTGATACTTTTGCGAGATCCTGCAACCAGTGGAGGATGGGTAATTACCGTATTTATCGGCGTATTACACGCTCCGGCGTATAACACGCACCCTGGCCGGAACCGGAAGTGCGGGGGACGCGGCTACAGAAAGTTATCGGCGTATAACACGCAGGTAGGGTTTAAACTTATTTTTTTAGATATAAAAGTGCGTGTTATACGCCGATAAATACAGTACTTGTCTAGGTGACCTTGCGCTGGCTGGCAGCTTCCTCCCTGCCGGTAGAGGGACCCCAAAACTAAACCCTTGGCACGTTGCACTGGAAGTGGGACATGGAGATATCACAGGAAGAACTTGTTACTAGTGAGGTATCTCAGGGATCAGTATTGAGGCCTGTACTTTTTAATATTTTTATTAGTAATGTGACAGAAGGTCTTAATGTATGGCATGTCTTTTTCCATATGATACAAAGGTCTGCAACAGGGTGGAACAACTCAAATGGTGAATGATTTGAGTAAATTAGAAGAATGGTCAAGAGTGTGGCAGCTGCAGTTTAATAATGATAAATGTAAAATAATGCACTTGGGACGTAAAAATCCCAAGGCAGAATTTACAATAGCATTGGGAGCACTGAGAGGGACGTACAAAGTAATTATTTCTGATGACTTAAAGGTAAGCAGACAATGCAGTAAAGCATGTAAAAAATCAATCAGTATGCTGGGTTGCATGGGGAAAGCATTCTTAGCAGCAAAAAGGTGAAGATTTGATATCATATCCTGATGTTCTGTGCCTTAAAGAGATAGCGTGGTGGAGCCTAGGGCAGTGTGGAAGGTATATATTCTTAGGCGGTAACAAAAGTCAGTGGGGGCTCAAGAATGACAGATAGACAAATGATGAAAGAACGAACATGTGATCAGCATAAAAGGAAATGACTCATGGAGGATATTTGTTTGTGTGTTACTCCAAGTCAGAAAATTGGAGAAGTGAACATTAATTGTCAAGCTAACTAGGAATTTGTGCTCATTATATCCCATGTTTTTTGTATTATTTAATTGTAACCCTTAAAAATCTTTGAAAGTGTTTAAATATGATTTGGGTTTTTTTTATAGCACAGTAAAATTGTAGCTCTTCCAGCCTCATCATACTGGAGAGTCCTGCAGCAGTCTAGCGTGCCAGTGGTATGTACAGGTTGCTGAAGGGTTCTGGAAGCCAACTGCTTGGAAATATGTGTTTGGCAGCGTGTTAACAGGCGCTAAACAGCTGTATGTTTACATAGATTAAAGACTCAGTTGGTGGAAAAGATGCTATAACATTAAATGCTTTATGTGAACCTGTAAAAAATGTGACAACAATGGAGGGAGACTAATATGCATTTATGAAAAAAAGCCCCTTTATGGCACAGATAGTTACCTGTTAAATTAATCTTTTTGTTCTTTTATACTGTATATGGTTTACTCTTTACGGTCCTCCTCACCTGTTGTTTCTGTATGTCATTTTGTTATGTTATATACTACTTGTTATGTCCTGTCTACTCATTGCGCTGTGGAATCTGATACCGGTTTATAAAACAATAAATAATAATATTTAGATTTTTCTCCTTGGTGTAACTTTATCATTTAAATGTAAGCTGCTCCTCATTTTATTTTTTCCATAAAGTTTTTCTGAATACAGAGTTCTTACCGTGTCCATAAATAAAAACTGATAGAAACTAATATGCATAAACAGGCTTCCAGTGTGGTTGCAGATAAATAACGGTTCTGACTTACTAAGGTTTTTTTCTTATACCAGTGACATGTTGAGCCTGGCCAGTGGTAAGTAAATGGACAATTTTCACTGGGAAATTGCATAAAATTAAAATTTACCTAATTGACAAACTATTTCTATGTCTATATATTGAAATACCTTTAACCTTTACAGAGAAGAAAAATAATCTCAATATAAAATGGAAGAAATCGAAATAACAAATGAGGTTGTGTGTTCTAAAACACTGGTTGAATCGGCTGTGAAAAATGAACCTGAAGAAGGGAATGAAGGTACCAGCACCCTGTTTGAGCAAGCTTCTATATCAGGAACAGACTGTGTTAGCTATAAATCAGAAAGACCTGCTGAAGGTTTCAATCTCACCCTAGTGACAGAAGGTGAGAAACCAAAAGTTAAAAAACTATGTGGATACCTGTATAAGCTTGGTATGAAAGGACCCCGCAAGGCATGGAAATACAGATTCTTCTGCTACGATGAAAAAAAGTGCCACTTACACTACTACAGAATTGCTACAGATGTTTGCCCACTGGGAAGCATTGACATCAGTTTTGCCATTTTTGACTCAAAATTGGAAATGGAAGAGGGCACATTTGAGATCAAAACACCAAGTCGAGTCTTTGTCTTGAAGGTATAAATAAGGATATTTTATTTACCAAAGTATTTGTTTACCTCTGTAGAAATGGCTAACCCTGTTACTTGAAAAAACTGTGTTTTATCCATGTATTCTTTGTTTTCAGTAGCTTTGGTTACTTGATAAACTTTTTAAGTTACGAAAGTTTATTAGTTCCACACACGGGAACATATATAACCAATAATCCTGAGTAATGCCTTCACACGAAGGCCAACCAACCCATACATTTCTAATCAGTCAGGTTTGCTCAGATGCAACTTTGCAAACCTAAGCTGGGCTGCCATGTTTTTTTTTTTCTTTAAAAGAGGCTTTCTCTGTTGTTCTGAGTTACATAGTACATAAGGCTGAAAAAAGACCTAAGTCAATCAAGTTCAACCCTTCTACCTAACCTTCCTACTCTTGATCCAAAAAAAGGCAAAAAAACCCCTAATTAAGTTACTTCGAATTCTGCCATCAGGGGGAAAAATTCCTTCTCTTGACTCCAAAAGGCAATTGGATTTCTCCTTGGATCAAGAAGTTCTAAAATATTAATTCTATTTATGGCCCGGTATGTTACGCCTTTCCAAAAAAAAATACCCAGAACCCTTTTGAAGACATCTAATGTATTTGATAACACCACCTCCCTTGGCAGTGAGTTCCATACATTTATTGTCCTTACTGTAAAGAATCCCTTCCTTTGTCATCTATGAAATCTCTGCTCTTTCAGTCTCAGAGACTTCTTGTTTTTTGTACATTTCTGTTAATGAACAGGTCACTAAAAAGCTCTTTATATTGGCCCCTGCATTTATATTTATATATTTATATAATGTTATTATATCCCCTCTTAGACACCGTTTATCCGGTGTATATAATTTTAACTTTTTAATCTCTCTTCATAACTAGTATCTTCCAATCCCCTTATTAATTTTCTAGCCCTCCTTTGCACTTTTTCTAGTTCCATGATGTCCTTTTTAAGGACCGGTGCCCAGAAATGTACTGTGTATTCAAGGTAAGGTCTTACCATTGACCTGTAAAGAGGCAAGAGGATATCCTCCTCCCGTGAATCAATACCTCGTTTTATGCATGCCAAGACCTTATTGGCCCTCGCAGCTGCTTGCTGGCATTGCGCACTGTTATCAAGTCTGTTGTCTACCATTATTCCTAAATCCTTCTCATTAGTAGTTTTCCCCAAGGATATTCCATTCATAGCATAGGTGGTATTTTTATTATTTTACCATCTATCTATGTTAAACCTCAGCATACCCAGTCCCCAACTATTTCTAAATCCTCCTGCAAAGACACATTCTGATTAGTCTGAATTACCCTGCCTAATGTCACAGCAAAAACTGTGACATGGCTCTCAATGCAGCTTGGGAGATCAATTATAAATACTTTAAAAAGAAAAGCACCCAGGACAGACCCCTGAGGCACTCCACTTAATACCTGAATACAGTCTGAGAAATATCCATTCACAACAACTCTCTGCATTCTATCTTTTAGCCAATTTCCGATCCAAATACAGACAAAGAAAGCCTATTTTTATTAATTTGTAGAGTAGCCTTTTATGTGGAACCATATCAAATGCCTTAGCAAAGTCCAGATAAATCACATCTACAGCCACACCCAGATCTATATGTTTTACTAACTTCTTCATAGAATGCTAGTAGGTTTGTTTGACAAGACCTGTCTTTCACAAATCCATGTTGACTTCTACTAATTGGATTCTGGATCAAGATATGTTCTTGAATGTATACCTGTTAGCAAATAATTTCCCCACTACCGATGTTAAGCTTACTGGCCTGTAATTGCCCTGTTGAGATTTTGATCCCTTTTTAAATATGGGCACAACATCTGCCTTGCCCTTAAGGTCAGTAATAATGTTTGGGCCAGAATTAGGCTTAACTCCTTAAGTATCCTTGGGTGTATACCATCTGGTCCAGGACCCTTGTCTACCTTAACAGTATTTTATTGCTTGAGCACTTTTTCTTGCGTCAGCCAATCCCGTGTTTGCTGTAATGGTTCCTTAAAATTAGCCAGCAGGGGCTGCGCCATTGGTTCTTCCTTGGCATAAACAGAAGAAAAAAAGTATTTAAGATGTCGGCTTTCTCTCTGTCCTCACTAACCAAGTTACCGGTTTCAGATAATAAAGGACCAACATTTTCAACCTTTAACTTTTTTCCATTTACCTACTTCATAAAATTTCAGTTTTACTCTTCTTGGCAATTAGTTTCTCATTTTCCATTTTAGCCGTTTGAATCACCTTTTTGCAGGCTTTGTTGGCATCTTTGTATGCCGTAAATGATGCTACTGATACCTCTCTTTTATAAAGCTTAAATTCCATTCGTTTATTTCTTATACTTTCCTGGTAAGCCACGTCGGTTTTGATTTGCTTCTTTTGTATTTGTTACCCATAAGTATATATTGAGATGTATAATTTTGCAATGTGTGCTTAAAGGTATTCCATTTGTCCTCTGTGTGTAGTCTAGAGAACAATCCATCCCAGTCTATACATTCCATAGTTAACCTTAGCCCATCAAAGTTTGCCCTTCTGAAATTAACTGTTTTGGTACAGTGGTTACCCATTTGCTTTTTGGAATTAATCTCAAATAAAACCATGTTATGGTCACTATTCTCTTGCTTTGATGTTTGAGATAAGTTTCTCATTGTTAGTTATTACCACATCCAGACAGGCATCCATTCTGGTTGGGGTCTCTACTAATTGTGACATATATTGGTCATTAAGCAGGTTCAGAAACTTGCTGCCCTTAGTGGAACAAGTTCCACTATTCCGATCTATATCTGGGTAATTAAAATCTCCCATGATAAAACGTCATTTCTATTTTCAGCCTTTTCAATTTGAAATAACAGCGGATCCTCCCCTTCATTACTAATGTTTGTTGCCTTGTAGCATACACCTACAGGTAGTGTACGACTCTTTTTACTATGTAGGCTAATCTCTACCCACAGTGTTTCCACATTACAACTACTTTCTTCCTCTCACCCAACAACCTGTCCCCTTGACCCCATCCCATCACACGTCACAAAGTCTCTATGTACATCCCTTGGGCCATCACTTACTCACCTTAATCTTTCTCTATCATCTGGAACTGTACAAACAAGCATGTGCTAATCACACCCATTCTAAAAAATCCTTCCTCAGATCCCATCTGTCTGACTAACTACCGCCCTATCTCTCTGCTTCCTTTTACCTCTAAGCTGCTTGAACTGATTGTGTACAATCGCCTTACTAACTTATTCCCTGCTTGACCCACTATAGTCTGGTTTCAAACCCCTTCACTCTACAGGAAACTGCTCTAACAATAGTATCCAATGACCTGCTCACTGCCGAAGCAAAAGGTCACTTCTCCATTCTAATACTCTTGGATCTCGCTGCTGCTTTTGATACTGTTGATCACCACCTTCTTCTTGACTCACTTGCTTCTATAGCTCTCTCCTTGATCTCCTCATATCTGTCTAACCGTTCCTTCTCTGTCAGCCTCTCTGGCAAGACAGCATCACTCCTTCCACTTTCGGTTGATGTCCCCCAAGGTTCAGTCTTTGGCCCTCTGTTCTTTTTTATACTTCATCTCTTGGCAAACTAATCAACTCATTTGGGCTCCAGTATCATCTATATGCCAGGCAAACTCCAGTCTATTTTGTCAAAGTTGTTTTTCTCTCCTGTAAACAAGCTTTATCAAAGGCAGGAATTACATACAAAATGTTAGGAAACTGATTATATGAGAGACAGTTGCCCAAAATGTCAGTCTAGGGATGTAAACCTCTTGCATTGGCTTTGGTCTTGTCCATCAATCCAATGGTTTTGGGGGGAAAGTATATGAATATGCTATACAAAAGTTGGCCTTGCAATTTCAGGTCACAGTTGCTTGGCTGTCTTTGGCATAATCCTGAGCACTGAATGACGGATTCTGACAGCAAGAGCCAGATCTTTCCTGATTATATTAGCCCTGTGGCAAAGAAAGCTATTTTAGCACAATGGACATGGCGTTTTCCAGGTTAAAATTCACTTTCCAGATGGACTGGATTGATGAGTCCATGCACAGAGATGTCAAAGGCAAAAACATTGTTTGACAGATGGGGCCCCGTATATAACCACCTTAGACCCGGCAGTTAGGGTTTCCATCCTGGACACTTCCCAACATACGGACTGGTTTTCCATGCAGGTGCTGAAAGGCCTTTAATTCTGGTGATGAGTATCAGGCTCTTTAACTCTTTGCTCCTGTGAATAATATGTGGGTAATCTACACTGGTAATTGATGCACTGTAAATAGCAGGGAGGTAATGTTGTACACGTTAATCACAGATAACTAAGCCACTCTGATGGCATTGGGTATTGACCCAATATCTGACATGTCAGGTGATGATATCCAGATTCTACCTCCTAAAATGAGGTGTACAGAACCTGTCTCTGTCCCTATGCCTTACCAATGTTGGGAACCCCCAAATATGTCAGAGCCAGAAATCTCCTCATTTGTTGTGACTATGCATGTGGAGTTTTTCTGTAATCAAGGGTTGCATCTCAATAAATTTGGCTGGATTTCACATATATATATAACATATATTCGACCTGTAAATTCCAAACAAAAAATGCATAAAAAATACCTATGCTTTCTTTTCCTGCCATAACACCTAACCTGTGCAAAAAAAATCCCTAATCATTGCTATGGCTGATTTGGGCAGTGGTCAGTGGCCAAATAGCTGCATGAAAAGTGTCCTAATTCTCCTGATAAAATACTCTGGGTTGTCTACTTTACAAAAATATATACATTTATGGAAACATGTTCTCCTAAACTGCTTTACACATACCATAGGTCTAGCAAAACACCCTGACACAATATACCAGCATGTTCCAAAATTCAGAAATTCAGCCGAACTTGTTCAGCCAAGAACAAAGTTCCAAGGCAAAGTCCTGTCATATGGGGTATTTCCATAATCTGGAGATGCATCTAGACAAATTTGGCTGGATCTCTATGCCATAACACATACTCTGTGCAAAAAATCCTAATCAACACAGCTTAGTTTTTTTTATATCGTATATTTTTATGTTCACTAAGGGGAAAGGGTGGTATTCGGAATTGGTACAAACCCATAAGCATTCCTGGCAACTCCGGGTTTCGCCCAGAGAAAACCAGAAGTGGCATTTCTCTGGGTTGACAACTGAATCTTCCGGGACGCGGGAGCAGGGCCCTGAAATGCCCCACTCCCTGCACATTCCTGCCTTAAATGGAGGTGTTTCCTGCCATGTTGGCGGGGCCATCCACTGATGTCGGTGGGAGTGCTCACTGAAATTGACGGGAATTCGTGGCCACATCCTGCAAGGGTAGGCTCTGGGGCACCTCCCCGCCAATGCTGTTAGATACTTTTATTTATCTTTACTAGATTTTGATGGGAAGGGCTGGTGGATTTCCCCAATCTTACTATGCAAATCCTGGACCTGAAAATGTCAGGGAAATGCCCTCAGTCCCAACTTAGCTCTTATGGTATGACTGTCCAGCAGCTCACCCCTCTCCAATCCATTTGCCATACAGGCCTTTTTTTTTTCCGGCATCTCCCAAGGGCACCTGACTTATTTTCTAAATAAATGTTGTGCCCTGTTGACTACCATTGAAGACTCCTCTAGAAAATGTTTTTGACACTGTATAATTAAGCCACACGTGTAATAGATTTTCTCCTCAATATTCTTCTCTTTGTATTCCTCCTCTTATACGATGAATTATGAATGAAAATGTAGATTAGAACGTGCAGTCTTGTGAGTGGAAAACTAAGATACATGTTCCTCCTTTATTTGAATTTTCTCTGAGAAACTTTGATTGCAATGTGGTTTTTCTGCTAGATACCTGTATAACTCAGTTTATTTTACATTACACTCAGGCCATAAACAGCCATACTATGATGTATTGGCTGCAGCAACTGCAGATAAAACGCTGGGAATTTTGCAAAGCGGAGACTGGAATTAATTTTGGAGTTGTTTTATCCTCTGAACTGACAGCCAGCAAAGCTGATCTGCTCAATCATCGTATGTACAAAAGGTTTAAGACAATTAATTAAAATTAAGATATTGCTAAATCAAATGATGTTTATCTGTAATATGATTTATTTAATTTTAATGCAGGGGAGGTTTTAAAGGGGGGTACCTGCACGGACTAGAAACTGCTTTTTTGCCTCTTTTTCTACCAATCACTTCAGCCAAGACAGAATCTAAGCACTTAAGTGTAACCATGAGGCATCTGTTTATAATCAATATTTAATGGGATCTAGGAGAAGGCAGCCTTTCAGCAACAGTACACAATAGAGAGGTTTAGTGGGGGCAGCCTCATGAAAAAAATAAAGGGGCACTTACCTGAGGTAGTAGCTGCAACTGCCCTCCTCCTCCTGGTGGTCTAACGATTCTCGCTACTGATTGCCTGCTTGGAAAAAAGCCCCCATGGAAATCAATGAATTCACCTAACATGGATGAGCACAGAGACCCCACAAGTAGTGTGCTAGAGATTACTAGTGATAAGCATATCACATGCATGAAGATGTCTTCTGTCGAACCCATCCCCTTCATGGATAATAGCTGGGAGAGTGGCAAAGGGGAAAATGAATATGGTAGAAATTATGGAGAATCCATCCTTGCATTTGCAAAAGAGTTACCACATGAACCTAAAGTTAAAGGAAACTGTCGGGTATCATGTGCATTCAAGTGCATGCAATTGTTTCTTTAAGCAATTTCTGAAAGTGATTTCTTAATGCAGAGTGGAGAATAACGCTATGTGGGACATGCTCCTGAGCCCAATTCAATAAGTGTTGATGGCGTAGCTGGCACTTAAGGGTTCAAGGTCTAGGGCTGGCCATAACTTATACATTATAGCATAAAATAAGTTTGTGCCTGCTTTTGTTACATGCCGTTTGATATAGAAAGTATCTCTCCAATGCAAGCGCAGAGATTTAATTCCCGAATTGAGAATGTAGATGGAATTTAACCTTAATTGTTACATTTATATTTTGCAAGCGGGAAATCCATCTCTGTCCAATTCGGAATTTGTAAAAAATGAGTGACTGGGATTGAAAATTATGGGTAAGGATCAAGAAAGTTTATAAATTCCCAACTAATAACTTGCAGGGGCCTGCCTCTGCTAAAAATTGACATGTCTAACTTTGTCTTGATGGAAAGTATTTTCATTACATGACTGTACTTGCATTTATGATATCACCAGCTCAGATGTCCTGTTTATGTGGACTACTAGACCTAAGAGATATATGTATTATCTGTGTGTTGAGTATACCATTTACATCATATTTAATAAAATGAATGGTGTCATCACTTCTTTTGAAATTGCTGTTTCACAAGAGTGAAATATTGAACTTAACTTACACCTGAATGTTCATAAATAACCAGCAACTGGGGTTTACAATGTTGAATTGCTATAAGAACATTGTTTAAATGCATGCAAATGTATATTTCTATGTAAACAGTAAAATGAGTGAATGAGAGTATCTTGATATAAAGGGCATGTCAGTGTGGGGATTATAGTGAAGGTCTAATCAGAGTGGAGTTGGTATACTATGACATGGCCACCATACAGGGAGTCTTATCAAAGAGATTCTACCTAGCGACATTCTAGCTCCCCCACATTGGAGTGGTGTTTATTTTGGGAGAGGGGGGTAGTAATTGCAGTCCCTTCTGCCTTTTTTTGCAACCATAAACATGGCTGCTTTGCCCTTCCTTTGTTCACCCCCTCTTTTCATCCCACAGTGACTCAGGACAGCGACAGGTTCATGTGTCTGGTTTTACCTTCCTTTTAAAAGGGGTTCCTGGGTGCCTGCTAGTTGGCACATATAATCTATTGGTTTTTATCTGGCCCTTTAGGCATGTAATGTCTATATACAAGTGTATGTTTATCAATATCTCTAAATACATGTTCACGGATCTTTTAAATACAATTCTGAATGCCACATACGTATGTATAACATATCATGTATAACAAAGTGTAATTGTATTTTTTTTTAACAGGAGAGGAATGTGACTTTTTGCCCCCTGTAAAAACCCCAACTGAAGTGGTGGGTTCTTTAGTAGCCTTATTACCTGCTCCTCAAGAGTCAACTGCACTTCAAAACATCTCCTTAAAGCATCCTTGGACAGAAATACAGTAAGCCATGTCCACGAGGCTTGTAATATTTTTCTTTGTCAATTTAAATTGCATATATTATCGTGTTCCTTATATTCCAAAAAAGATTAACCATAGACAAACTAAACCTGACAACAGATCTGCTTTAGTCCTTGGTAATACATGCAGTTTTGTAGTAGGCATGCCAAATCATTCTATTTCACTACTTCACTTTAACCATATAATAATCATAACAAAAATGCAGTTTAGAGTGTAGGAGATAGTACTTAATAAGTCATGGTACCTTCTTTAAAGCATTTCTCCAGGGTTTACCAATAAATATTTGAGCAAAAAATATTTGGCAGAATTCTGCAGGCTGTCCCAGACCGGATTTCCAAGGAAACTGGTAATGCAAGCCCTCTTGAGCACAGGGAAAGCATGTGACATTTTGGATATAGAGTGCCCTTGAAGGGTTTAGAATGTACAGCATACCACATACTCCATGATCCTGTTTTTGTGCAACTTTTGGCTGTTTGAAGTAATAAGTGGCTGGAAAGTGCTTCCATTGATTTAAAATAGAGTGGTTTTCTGCACGTGCCTGCTAGTGTTCTTATTAGACTCAGCAGAACTCTTGAACAAAGAGGCAAATGCACAGGTTGTATTCAGCAGAATGCCTATATGCAGGGGAGGAAACAGTACTGTATTTGTTCAATTATAAGACAAGGTTTTTTCAGAGCAAATGCTCTGAAAAATATCCCTTGTCTTATATTTGAGGTCGTCTTATAATCAGACCTCAAATAGAGGTCTCACTACAAGACTAAGACCCAGATCCCCCGCAGCGCTGCAGGGAACCTGGATCCTCCTCTCTGACAGCCTCTCTGTTGCCGGCACTTCTTCTGGGGCTTCTATGACCGGCATCACTGACCTTCCAGTGCGCCACCATAGAAGCCCTGGCGGAAGTGCCGGCAGCAGCAGAGGTTATCTGTCCGCATCCCACAGCCAGTGAACGTTTGCGGGATGCGCACATACAACCTCTGCTGCTGCTGACACTTCCGCCGGGGCTTCTATGACAGAGCACTGGCATGACATGACCTTCCGGTGCTCATTCATAGAAGCCCTGGTGGAAGTACTGGCCAGCAGCAGCAGCAGAGGTTGTCTGTGCGCATCGCACAAACCTCCACCGGCTGCCCCCACTAGACACCATGGAGTCTGACGCATTGGGGGACAAGTCTTAAGAATGCACTGGTAAGCCGAGGGGGGTGGTATAAGGGATATCTGGGGGGCAGTGTGGCAAATAGCGGGTTAAAAGTCATGTCAGGGAGGCAGAGTAGCATATAGGGAGTTAAAAGGCATATCTGGGGAGAGAGTGGCAAATAGGGGGTTAAAAGGCATATCAGGGAGGCAGAGCCTCATATCAGGGAGGGCGAGTGGCATATCGGGGGTTAAAGGGCATGTCTGGAGACAGAGTGGCATATTAGGGAGGCAGAGTGGCATATAAGGCATATCTGGGGAGCAGATGTGCATAACTGGGGGCAGAGTGGCAAATAAAGGGAAATAAAAACTCAACTATAGTTTTTATTAAATATGAAAAATAGTTTACATGTGAATTAATATTTTCTTTTTTTCCTAAATTAATATTAAAATTTTGGGGGTCGACTTATAATTAGGGTTGTCTTATAATTGTGCAAATACGGGTATTTTATTAGGGACACTCGGCTATCAAACATTTTAAGTGGCACAAAACATGATTACTAGAGTGTCAGTCTAAATGTATAATTGCCGAACATAATATTGGTCTTACAGCTGACAATAGACATGCAAGATTAAATCTTTCACCTAGACCTAGACTAATGTTTTTCTTTCATATGCTTACTAGCAAAGCACTGAACAACGATCAGGAAATATCCTGTCCTGTTCAAGGGCTTTTATGTGTGTACCTTGCAATTTCAAAGTTCTAGTTTATTTGTCTTAATGATGTCACCACACGATATAGAAAACGAGAAAATTTCCTTCCGAATGTTCTTAAGGGCCACAATTAAACGCTGTTGTGTGCTTTTTTGATATTTTTTTTCTTTCCAGGAATACAGTTCGTAATTTATGTATTTTGAAGCCTATGTCAGGAAATAATGCCAGTGTTTTCCATTTTGAAAAGCCAGAACAAGAAACAGAAGAGAAATCAGGTGACTCAATATTTAATTATAAGGCAATTATTCAGCCGAAAATACCATCTCTGTGTTATCTGTATCTGTGAAAAAAACATGATATTAAGAATAATAAGAATAATTATTGTTTTTGACTGAAGCAATACAGTTATTTTGTGAAAAATCCACAGTTTAGATGCTGGGTGTTCCTCTTTCTCATACCTGGTGTATAGAACCATGGGAGGATTTGTGTTTTTTTCATCAATGGGACCACTTTCTGCACATTTAAAAAGGGACTAATTAGTTAAAATAAAAATAAATATATACAATTTCACAAGTAATAGACCCTTGGTACTTCATTAATTAGCAATAATATATACCATATTTACTCGATTATAAGACAAAGTCTTTTCAAAGCAAATGCTCTGAGAAATACCCCTTGTCTTATATTCAAGGTCGTCTTATAATCAGACCTGAAATAGAGGTCTGACTACAAGGCTAAGATCCCCCGCAGCGCTGCAGGGGTTCTGTATCCTCAGGCTCTGCCTTTGCCGGGGCTTCTATGACAGAGCGCTGGCATCACATGACCTTCTAGTGCTCCATCATAAAAGCCACGGTGGAAGTACTGGCCGGCAGCAGTGGAGGTTGTCAGTGTGCAGATGTCCCCCGGCTGCCAGAGAGGAGGATCCCCCTCAGCGCTGCAGGAGACCTGGATCATCCTCTCTGGCAGCCGGATCCTCGATTATAAGACAAAGTTTTTTTCAGAGCAAATGCTCTGAAAAATACCCCTTGTCTTATATTCAAGGTCGTCTTATGATCAGACCTCAAATAGAGGTCTGACTATATTACTAAGAACCCCCACAACTCTGCAGGGGATCTGGATCCTCAACCTCTGCCGGGACTCCTATGATGGAGCACCATCCGGTGCTCAGTCTTAGAAGCCCCATCGAAAGTCCTGGGTAGCAGCGGAGGTTGTCTGCAGGCATCACGCAGACGTCCACCGGCTGCCCCCACCTGACACCTGGAGTCTGGAGCATGGGGGACAAGTCAAAGGATGCATCGGGGGGGGGGATAAGGCATATCAAGTGGTAAAATAAGGTATATGAGGGGGCAGAGTGGCATATAGGGATATAAGGCATATGAGGGGGCAGAGTGGCATATAGGGGGCAACGTGGCATATAGGGGGTATAAGACATATCTGGGGGGCAGAGTAGCAAGCCGTGGGGCAGATGTACATAACTGGGGGAGAGGTTGGCAACTAAAAAGGAAATAAAAACAAAAAATGCATTTTCCCCATAGTTTATTATTAAAATAAAAAAAATGTTTACATGTGAATTAGTATTTACCAGTAAAACTTTTTTCTTATATTCAGGCTTTTTCTTTTTTTTTTCTAAATTAATATTCAAATTTTGGGGGTGGTCCTATAACCAGGGTTGTCTTATAATTGAGTACATATGGTAATAAGGGACATCAAATGCTGAATTCATATCCAGAGTGTTTACCCCTGAGGGGTGGTCTGGCCTACCAAGTTTCCTTAAGGGTTTCTAAGTGGCCAGTATCTAACATGCTTAAAGGATCAGGACAGTTGAATATGCTGTTTTTGCAGGAAGATGTCTGTTTCATAGCTGGTTCCTTACTGCCAGACATTGTTAAAGGGATAGTTTACCCCTTTAGCCCCACTAAAGAAGAATCCACATTGAAGTACTTTGAGTACTGTAATATACATTCTATAAAATTAAAGAAGTACCTGTCCTAGGAAAAAGTTGAAGCTTCCCTACTCCTCCAAGGTCTGAAATGTTCGCTACTGATTGGCTGCTTTTAGTTTCACTCACAGGAAACTGCTCTACTTTGAATACATGCATGCATTTGGAGTCCCATTAGACCTTCCTGCAATATTAACCAAGCTGGCACTAGAAGCTGGTCCGTAGCAAAATTATACAGAATCGCAGCACAACCGCACACAATAGCAGATTTTCTAAATGAATTTCAAGACTTTTAATAACAATGACAGTATGACCATACATCTACAGAATGCCATGTGAC
Source organism: Spea multiplicata (assembly GCA_009364415.1). Lineage (NCBI taxonomy): Eukaryota > Metazoa > Chordata > Amphibia > Anura > Pelobatidae > Spea > Spea multiplicata. The sequence continues at coordinate 125,449 of VKOC01016684.1, read as the reverse complement.
TGTCCCTTGGGTAAATAAGTACATATTAGTTTATGGACCTATTACGTATTAGGTATATCTTGCTAACTGCATATATCTTGTAGCAAAGGAAACTCATGCATGGGACATTGTTATGAAACCAGTTCCAAAGCTATCTCCTTCATTAAACTTTGCAAGGAAAGCCAGAAAGCAAAATGGTATTGTGGCTCCTATCCATGAATCAGTCTCTGAAACTGTCCCTTTTGAGAAAATCAGCAACCCACAGCAACAAATCCAAGCCCTTACCAGAGAGCTGGAGTCTCAGAAGGTATGTGAGTTGTAACAAATACTGTAAGTGGATGATATAAAGTGTATCTTATTTTGTGTGCATGATGACAATTTTATTTCTATGAATATTTTTTAAAATAAACTGTCCATGTAAGAGAAAGTCACAACTGACTCCATTACTTAAAATATTTTATTACTTTTGTTATGACAAATTGTTAACGTATCCAGGCATTACATGAGTAAGTCTCCCCAACAAAGGCATAGCAAATTGTCTTCTTTACCATGTTCTCTCAGTATTGACTGCATTGGAATCGTACTGTGAACCCAAGTGGGTAGCTGTAACTTCTGCACCTTAACAGCAACCATTAAAAGATATGACTTACGCGTTTCCAAATCCTTGTGCAAAAGTACTAATAAGTGAATAATCCTGTTGTAAACATTCCTTGCATGATCCTTTGTAAACATTATTCAGTGGAAAAGGTAGTTGCTACTTTAAAAATAGAACCTTAAATTACAATGCATACATAATTTCATACTTCATACCAGGAGCTTGTCAAGCTTCTTCACCGGGCTGTCGAGTCTGCACATCAGGAGAAGAGAGCATGCAGTGATTATTTAAATGGAGCAGAAGAAAAAGACCGACTGGAGCTTGTAAGACATAAGGTTAGACAAATAGAAGATCTGAGGCAACGTGTGGAAGCACTGGAAAAGGAAAATAAACACCTGCAGCAGTCTTCCTGCCTAAAAGATGCCCACAATGCAGAATTGAAGGAACATGTACAGCTCCTCATGGAGAAAAATAATGCCAAACAAGAAGTTATATTAAAACAAACAGAACAGCTTCTCAGCCACAGCGAGGTAGACTTTGGAAAGGGTGGCACAACCGAGAACTTACATCAGCTGTGGAGGAAGATTGACAACTTAATGGTGAGTAAAAAAAATTCTCAGCTTTATGCCATAATTAAGGATCTCTAATAAAACAATAATAAAGAAACCTTAAATGCGTAGATTACACTCATGATATTACGTAACGAACTAATGAACAGACATTCTAGATTCCATTAATTTTTCCCATCTTCTTTCAAAAGGATGATGTACAAGCCTATAAAACCCAAAACCAGTTTTTGAACTCTGAAATCCATCAAGTGTCTGATCTTTGGAGAAATGCAGCACAAAAGGAGAAAATTCTTCTTATGAAGGTAACATATTCTGCTTACTAAAATGAGCATGGATCTTATGTGGTATATAAGATGGTATATGGTAATTCACAACATTGCTCCGTAACATACAAGTTTATGTGCTTGCTCTGATCCTGTATTAGATTTTTTTTTTTATCTCTCATAACAACGTGAAGGTTAATTTGCTACCAGTAAAATTCATGCTTGTATTCCTTGAGCAATTCATATGTAAATTTTGGTTAGTGTGATTAGTGTCAATTATTTATATATTTTAGGTAAAAAGGTACTTCTAATGAAACTAAGGAATAGCTCCCACCCATCACATGTAAGCCTTAAAAGGTTAGGTTAAACCAGACTACAGGGGCAGATTTACAATGGAGCAAAAGAGGCCTTTCCCCCAGGGTATCAAGGGTCACTAGTCCAAGCTAAATTGAGAATCTTGGGGCCCTGGAGCATCCAACTATTTGTCCACGGCAACAGGAATAAAGCATAATGTAAAATAAAACAAAAAAAAAAGTTTATTGAATATTCCTCTACATTAATTTATGATGTCACACCCTGTTCATAGTTAACGTTAGCATCAAATTATGACAACACTAATCTGAGACTTGACCGCTGCACATGTGCAAACCATGTTTCACTTTAAAATGGGCACTACGCATGTGCAGCCAAAACTGTGCAAATCTGTTTAGACCTTCCTGTTCATATCAGTGTCAATATACAGTAATTTATAATAACATAACAAGGCTGTTTTAGGGGCAGCGGTGGCACAGGCAGGATGTTTTAAGGGCAGCGGGACACAGACAGGTTGTTTTCGATGCCCCCATGTATGTATATTACTGTCCAGTTTCTGCCCCCCCCTTCTAAATAAGACAAGAGACAATTCTTTATTTCAAAACTTTATTAGTCGTCAACTATGGATTTTATTTTGTCCACGGTGCGGACCGCATATAACACAGCACCGCGACACTCAACCTTTATTAAATGTTTACATCATTTATAAGTTTTATAACTATTTATTAGCCAAACATATTTTGACACAGTATATAAACATTTACCGTCAAAATAAAAGCAACAATGATAACCAATCATAACCAATGAAGTAACCTGCTGGTATGGGCGTATCCACCTGTATCCCTGCTGGAACTGCCGGCGTCCCCTAGCGCGGCAGTCATACAACCATACCGCCCCTGGAGTGTCCTGCCCTTACACCTCTGTGCACCACAAGTAGATCGTTAACTCCTGCACCGTACCAGCTTAAAAACCTGAGCCCCCGGCTAATGCAAAAAAAATAGGGGAGGGATGGACGGGAAAATATTCTTTAAAATGATTGCCCCTATAGCATAAGCCCCCCTTAATATATACCCCTCAGGGAGGGCAGTTATCCCCTCCCCTCCGGTCTTGCACGTGCCTCAAAGCATTAACACCTTAAGTGCCAAAATTTTGCTAAGTCATCCCTTAACCCTCAAAACCAGGCATTCAACGGGGTACCTCGTCCGGCACTTCATTCATGGGGCCCCTCCGTCCCATTCTTTCCCTACGGGGCTGTTATTTCAGTTAACATGTAAAATTTTAAAGATGGCGAAAAACAACATAGCATATCAGCACAAACACCTCATACCGACTGTGATGATTTGGACTTGTATGACAGCCATAGGACCTGGGAACCTTGTAGTCATTGAGTTGGCCATGAACTCCTCTGTACACCAAAGTATTCTAAAGTCCATGTAAAGCCCTCTGTCTGACTGGTAAAGCTTGGCCACAATTGGGTCATGCAACAGGACATGGCTTTGGTTTTTTTTGCATATAGTGACAGGTATAATATGTCATGTGTTGTTGTTGTTCATCTGAGGTTATATTCACCTAATGTTGACTTGCATGGTTAAAAGCAGTACCTGTATTCAACCTGCAGGGGAGTTCAGTGTTCTCAGAAAGGTCTGGAGAGACCCTCTTGGGAACTTGTTTATGTTTTAGTGGGTCCAGTCATCTTGCAAGACGCCTGTGTGGGTTTTCAGTATTACTGAATGCCTCGCTATCAAAGCATTTCAGTAACACCGTTTAAGCTCTTATATATCAGGCTTTCACCAGCATATTGTATACACCCTAGGTTCCATTGTGCAGGTTTCGGTGTTGCTAAATGCCTCAACATCGAGGCATTACTGCAACATCGCTTGAGCGTCCCTTGGTCGCTAAGTGACCGTTTTTTCATGATGTGCCTGGCACATTATTGGCTGTTTAGGGGTTAATATAGTTTGTGGTACTTTGGTCAACTAAGCTAGTTTGGGGACAATTATCATAGGAAAATTACCATATTTGCTCAAATATAAGCAAACACTCTGAAAAATAACCATTGTCTTATAATCGGACCTCAAATAGCAGGGGGGCAGAGTGGCATATAGAGGGTATAAGGCATATGAGGGAGGCAGAGTGCCATATAGGGGGTAAAAGGCATATCTGGGTGGCAGAGCGGCATATAGGGGTATAAGGCATTTCTGAGGGCAAAGTGGCATATAAGGGGTTAAGGGGCATATCTGGGGGGCAGACTGGCAAGCCTGGGTGCAGATGTGCATAACGATGAGCAGATGTGCATAACTGGGGGGCAGGTTGGCAAATAAAAAGAAATAAAAGCAATTTTTTTCTCAATCATAGTTTTTATTAAATGTGAAAAAAATTGTTTACGTGTGAATTAGTTTTTACTAGTTTTTCCTATATGGTAGTCTTACATTCAGGCTTTTTCTTTTTTTCCTAAATAATATTAAAATGTTGGGGGGTCAGCTTAAAATCGAGCAAATACGGTAATTCTTAAATTGTTTTTTCTCAAATATTGTCATTAATTAACCATTTAGATAAAATTGGACTTGATATTTTTTAATTCCAAATACTGATACTTTTCTTAATTAGTGCTTTAAACATTTGTGTTTAAAATAGTGAATGATCATTGCACCCTACTGTGTGCAGGATGTAACTGATCGAATTGTTATGGCTTTTTTAGGTTTATGAACAAAAGTCCTAGTATTTTTTTTTTTTAACTAGGATAAAAAGTTGAACATTTTATAGTTTCTTCATGTGTCCTTTTGCTACCATTTTACAAGTTATATATCATACCTCACATAACATTGGACCAGGAGTAGGAAAGTTAGGTAGAAGGGTTGAACTTGATGGTCTTCTTTCAATCCTTACTATGTAACACACATTCAATATTTATGAACTAGATTTTTTGGCTCAACCAAGACACACTTAAACAATACAAATGAATAATCATCTTACAATAAAACGGTTAAACCTGTGTCACAGGCTGGAGTTTGATCCAAGGAACTTTCATGTTTTTTATTCCAGCTTAAGTGTTTCCTCTTGGATAAAACCTAAAATAACTGTGCACTATGATCAGTGATACATTACATTGCACTTGCAGGTCCATTTCGCACAAAGTGGTTCATATAGCTGTTACATCCTTTCAAACACAGTTGTTTGTGGATAGTCTGCTATATATACACTTCTGAGCTCTATGGGTTTGGCCTGGAGTCTCTGGGGAAAACCCTGCGTTCCTGGGTCAGTTTCTTTTCTCTCTGAACAGGGGAGTGGCAATGCCCACTCCCCCACTATGTTCAACCCATTTCCCCTAACAAAACCTGAAGCCACTTCTCAGAAGAGAGAATGGTACAGGTAGCCTACCCTGCAAAGTTCCCAGCATACCTGCGAACTTCTTCACTCCAGTTACCTGGAGCCATCCCTTGCAGAACACAGCCAGGACTATCCGCTGATGTCGGTAGGAGTTCCCGATGACATCAGTGGAAGTTCCTGTCTAAAGGGAAAATGGGCGGAAGGATTCGGGTCTTAACCCTGAGAACTCCCAGGTATGGTTCCCAGATGTGCTGACATGCTGGAATCGGTTATTTGAGGCCTTTACATGAATGTTCTCTGGTCTGGTTGTGTCAAAAGGGAGATGGGGCCTTTTATAAAGTCCCTTGTAAAAAAAGAATATGCAAATCTGTTGGGGTAGTAAGGTATGGGAAAGAACCAGAAGAGAAAATTGTGAAAAAGGGGGTCTGGGTTACAAGGAAACCTTATGAAAGAGACCAGGTCACAAAATGTGTTGTGTATTTACTGGAATGTCTTCTCAGGTTCCAGGAACTCAAGCCACTAATGCCATATGTTCATGTATTGTGTGTCTGTCTTGTGAACTAAGAAATCAAGTTTAGCACACTTTTTTAAGCCAGTAAGGATACTTTTATCATCAATATACGTTTTTTTTAGCTGTCGAATGTGTAGGATTTTTTCAGTACATTCATGTGACATAATAACTTTAGATGGCTGTGTGCTGTTTTAACTATTTTAATATTTAAATTACAATTTAATTTTAATGATGCAAAGTAAGGCAATAAGGAAGTAATACTGATGTTTGTTCTTTTCCTAAATATAGTGCTCTTATCTGGAAGCTCGAAACTGTCAAATAGAAAGCAAATATTTAATTGTCCTAAGAAAGTTGCAAGAAGTGCTACCTAACCTGAGTACAGAATACTGTAAAGTAATTAAAGATATGATAGAGGATGCCTTACAATCTGAGCCAACAGGCCAGTCATCATGGAACTTTAACTCACTAAGGTAAGCTTTTTCTTTATATAAGCATTCCTAATACTGTGTGTATGTATGCATGTATGTATGTATATTACTGTCAGGAAACTGGGTCCATACGGACGACTGTAATGACCCAGCACGCCCAAAGATGGAGTTCAGGAGTTCGGCATGCAGTAGCGGAGTCTCAGGACAGGGCCTGGTGCACGGCGGCTGCACTCACCCGGGTGTTGAGCATCTAGGGTTATGCAGCCAGACACCAGCACCCTAATATAGCAGCGGATGTAGACCAAAACGAAGATAAATCCTGCAGCCATCCTGGAACAGGCATGAGACATTGCACAAGACTCATGTGTGGGATGCTGCAGGCTGGGAGAGTGTGGAAGCTAAGCAGAGTATAATGCTGAAACATAGCGAGCAAGGGATAGGGAGACCAGGCAAGAAACATAACAGACAAGATATACATGTTACAGGGCACAACAGTGAACAAGACAAGGAATAAACATAACCAGACAAGATATGCATAATACAAGGCACTACATGGAACAAGACATGAACAAGACAGGACAAACAAACATGAAATCCAAACACATAGCAGTGAGACATACATTTAGACTCAAGACTGAGACAAACAGAACACACGGGTGGGGCAAACCTTATAAAGGAAACAGAGCTGAAGCAAAGAGCTGAAGTAGAAGCAAGGAATGAAAGATCAGAACAAAGCAAAAGGAAATCCAGGCGAGACATGCAGCTCCACAGCATGGGTAGGACGTGACAATTACCAATGGTGGGATTCAGCCGGTTCGGGCAAACCGTTTCTTAAAAAAAATGATCAGTTCCCATGAACCGTTTCTTAATTAACCATGAACCGTTTCTTAATTAACCTATTATAGGCCGCACTTTCCCCCCACTTAAAGTGGTTGTGCAGCCTATAATTGGGTTTAGGATCCAGATCCCCTGCAGCATTGAAGGGGACTTGGATCCTCCTTTCCAGCAGCAGCAGGACCCCGCTGCTGCTGGCGGCTCCACCCACCCTCCTCACTGAACGGGGCTGTCACCGCCCACGAAGGTCACTGAGTCGCACTGGCCAGCTGACTCAATTCAGACTCAATGAGCCTGAGTCTGTGTGTGTGTGAGAGAGACTGCCTGAGTCTGTGTGTGTGAGAGATACTGCCTGAGTCTGTTGTGCGTGTGGGAGGAGACTGCCTGAGTCTGTGTGTGTGTGTGGAGAGAGACTGCCTGAGTCTGTGTGTGCGTGTGGAGACTGCCTGAGTCTGTGTGTGTGTGAGACAGAGAGACTGCTGAGTCTGTGTGTGCGTGTGGAGAGACTGCCTGAGTCTGTGTGTGTGTGTGAGAGAGACTGCCTTAGTGTGTTTTTAGGTTTTTATTTTTTAGTACGAAATCTCGAAAGTGGTTACTAAAAAAATTGAATCCCACCACTGTATATTACATATATAGAAGCACAAGGAACAGTTTACCAATGGGGTTGCTGGCCTATCTTTTTTCTTAGGGTAAAGGTTGGCAGAAATAACAGTAGCAAGATATAACCATGATACAGTGAATGGCTGACCATCACATGCATGTACATCATTTAAATTACACTATTAAGAACTTCCATAAAGCTGACAATTCTAGAGATGTCTAAGCTTTCTCTTGTTAGTAATAATGCTAAATATTTTGTTTCTCTGGGGTGAATTGTGACCCTGATGTGAACTACACTTTGATAAAATATAGCTAAGAATGTTTAATTATTGCATTAATGTAGTAATTATATATGGATCATTTTTTGCATTTTAGTGAGTATGATGACTATGGTTTTATGATTATTCCTGAATATGAAGTTGAACACTTGAAGCTTCTAGCCAAAATCCAAGCCTTGGAAATCAGATCTAACAAGCTATTGACCCATGATTTGGTAGACAAGCCTTTAAAATCGAAATGGGATAACATTGAAGATTTGGCTCATTCTAAGGAGCTAAAAAACCTGGTCAGATGTGGAATTCCAACAAAACATCGAAAACGTGTATGGAAATGGCTCATAAACAGTCGACTGCGCATACCAGGCAACCATTACTCTCAACTTCTCAAAAAGTGTCAAAAATCTCAACATCCAGCCACTCAACAGATTGAACTTGATATTCATCGTACATTGACCAACAACAAACACTTTAGTTCTCCCAACTCTGAGTTCATTCAGAAGCTTAGAAAAATTCTGCTTGCATTTTCCTGGCACAATCCCACCATAGGATATTGTCAAGGACTCAACAGGTACAAAATAAATGTGTTTATTTTCTAATGTTTTAGGAGCTAAAAAACAAGTTTAATAAGAAATATCAAGAGAACCACGCAACGGAAAAACAGTATTTTATTATTTATTTACCAACACTCAAAATTGATTGAATAATTTAGGGGGGTTGGTGACTAGCATGTTACATTGTATCATTCCTGGGGAGACAACTCTTAAAGAATGTTACCGGTACTTGCTTTCTTCAACTCTCATAAGCTTGATTCTCCTCATGCAAGTTGGCCAATATGAGAGCTGCCAATTCACAAGCACTCGTAGTTTAGTGTATAGTCCTGACCGTCTTCTCACCATCCTACACTACATAAGAGTTAAATATGTTTAAATAGCTTGTTTCACAGTCAATTTAGAATCCCTTACTGGCAGTTGTGCCAAAAGTTACAGCCATTTGTTTGCCGGGGCAGACCATACAGTCAGCAATTTGAGTGCTCCTTGATTTACCATTGTACTATGGGCCAGTTGAAAATATCTAGCCAGCTATCTGCTGAAAGTAAATTCCAGAGCAGACCGTTCGTCTGTCACATGGCACGCCACAACTCTGTAGCCTAAAACTGTAAAATTTAGTATGATATTGTTGAGTCATGAAGGTATGTATAGCAGATCATGTAGTCCCTTTGCAAATCTATAACATGTTGGAGTCTTATTAGCTGCTGTGCAATAGTCTTCATGGCCATGCCACCTTTCTTTTGTTAATGTATTATGTTAGGCAGCTTTTCACATCCCGAAAATGCAGGCATTTGCTCAATTTAGAAAATGGCTTGTCACAACATGCTGGACACTTTAGGTTGAAATTGAGTTGGTGTCTGACATATAATTCTGCCTATGTAAAACATAGTATATGGCTCTTTGCGAGACAAAGCTTGTTATTAAAGTCAGTATACAAAGGTTCTGATCAGATAATGGTTCCGAGGAATGATCACAATGTCTTTATAGTGCCAAACTGAGATCCCAAGGTTTCATTATTCCAGTTGCATTGAGGAATTCTCTTATCAGGGGGACACGAGTCAGAACTCTTCTACTAACATAGAGCAAAGAGGCCACAGTGTATACAGTATTAACTACATAGGATAACATTAGTTTCTAGGAAGATTATTCTGTTTGCGATGCTAAACCTTGGGCAATGATTTTCATAGTTTTCTCAATACACCAAAACCTGAAGAATTGCCTTGTGGGTTTCACAACATGATAAAGAAGTTTTGAAAGATCAGCTATAATCAAGGAGTTTTACTGAGAAGTAATTTCGTTATGTGATAATTATCTCGCTTAAAGCTTATGAACTTATAAAGTTTAATTTTATCATTTATTCTAGGTTGGCTGCTTTGGCGCTTTTAGTCTTGGAAGAAGAAGAGAGTGCTTTTCAATGCCTGGTGGATATTGTTGACAATATAATGCCAGCAGATTACTACAGTAACAACTTAACAGGATCCCAAGTAAGCTATTGCTACTTTTTAAGGATACCGCATGCCACAAAAAGGGAGGCTCATTATTACATTTTAGGAGCAATGCAATATATAATAAATACTCTTAAAGTTATCTGTATTCTGCAAATATGATGCTTTAAAGTAAAACATTTAGTAATCATTCCTTATAAATTAAAATAGAATAGAAGGTCATCTTCTAATCAGACCTCAAATAGAGGTCTGACTACAAGACTAATATGCAGATCCCCGCAGTGCTGCAGGAGACCTGGATCCTCCTCTTCGGCAGCTGTAGCGATGTGCACAGACAACCTCTGCTGCTGCCGGCACTTCCTCTGGGTGCTCCACCATAGGAGCCCCAGGCGGAGGTGCCGACAGTAGCGGAGGTTGTCTCTGCGCACCCCGCATCCGCTGTGCGCACGTTTGCATGGGTGCGCACAGACAATCTCCGCTGCTGTCTTCACTTCTTAGTCTTATATTCAGGCTTTTTCTTTTTCTTCTAATCTAGCAAAGGCAATACTAAATCTTTTAAATAACAGATCCCCTGAAGAGGTTTTTTATTCATAAAAGTCATTTGTGATACACCTTATCAACAATTTCAGTGTGAGGTAATGGTATATAATTAAGATGTTACATAATCAGAGTTGTGTTCAGCTGTATCACCTTTATTTATATTATAAGATGTATGTTTTCTCTTTAGGTAGATCAGCAAGTATTCAAGGACTTCATGTCAGAAAAACTGCCTCGTTTGACTGCTCACTTTCAGCAATACAGGATTGATCTCTCCTTGATCACCTTTAACTGGTTCCTGGTTGTATTTGTTGACACCCTGGTCAGTGACATACTGCTCAGAGTCTGGGATGCATTCCTGTATGAAGGGACAAAGGTAGGAAACAACCTTCATTAAACTTTTATTTCCGTAATCAAAGTTAAAAATTAGCGCACTTCAGCAATAAAATCAACAAAAACTGTTTTGAAATGTGTCCTTGCATGTAAGTGCAACATACTAGAGTTAATGGGATTCACGTAATGTTTAAAAGTAACATGAAATCAGATGTATGATTAACTGTATAAAGGTAACTAAGATTTCCTGCATAAGAAACACTACTGGCTTTAAAAAACTGCATGTGTGTACACGGGTATTTGGGCACTTCCATCATATTCCTTGTAACATACCATTCCTTATATATATATAGCATAAAGCACTGTCTTCAAAAGCCTTAGAAAGGCTATCTGGCCAGAATTCAAACAACCTACATACAGTATAATATTTTGTGCTTTTTAGTAACATTTCATTGTTTCTTTTTGGATTTATTTTTCTGAACATGGGTTATAAACATTGTATTAAAAGGCTACTGGACTGGTCAGAGAAACACTTTTTAGACTTATTCAGTAATCGTTATTGACTCCATAAACCAAAAACAACTTTCTGTCATAGGTTATTTTTCGCTATGCCTTGGCAATCTTTAAATACAACGAAGAAGAGATATTAAAGTTCACAGAAGAGTCAGACATCTACCAGTACCTATCATTCTTCACAAAGACCATCTGTGATAGCAGGTGAGTGAAGATGAAGTTGGACTATGTGCTTTTTTGTCAAAACCCAGTGTTGTATAAATCCATTGATTGGTTACAGATATTATTGTTTATACAGAAAACTTAAATTGGACATTATCATATCCAATACAATCCCACCAACAAGGAGGAGTGAGGGAATGTTAATTTAAAGGGGCATAGTTATCATATGCATTATTGAAGTACACATTATGGTGAAGTGGGTCCTGAGGCAACACTCTTACAGGGGGCCCCTCCAAAATAATGACACACCTTACGTTGTCAGTGCGTTATCAATCCATAGGCTTACTACTATCATTACCTTTCTAAAAATTGGGGAATGTTTAAATCAACCATAGACTTTTGGGGGACATTATATCCAATCAGTATCATTCCCAGGAATCAAAGAGAACAGGAGGGACCACAAATATAGCCAATGGAACTGTCACTCAAAGCAATTTATTGTTCCAACAAAGCTGCATGGAAGTTGTAACAGCTAATTGAAGATCAAAACATAGCAATAAGAGATGCCTGCTTTCCTTGTGCTGCTATATACATTATCAACACGCAAACAAATAATGCACTTACAAGGATATACACATATAAACATACATTTCCATACAAACAGATCCAAGGTCTTTCATGCATAGATCAATGCTCCTGTGGCTTAAGACTTGTTTGGGGGACATATTAAATAACTTACAAAGCACTTTAATATGAATTATTCATAAGTGAGGCTGCATAAGAATTAAAACGGCCCCTTTAATTTTTTAATACTTTTTGTAAGCAAAAAAAAATATTTGTTTCTAATAATGAGATGTTGTTTTTTGGGTGTCAAGTGTTCTTTACCGGAAATTTAATATAATGTCTAGTGGTGCTACCCTAATAATTATTTCTAGAAAAAGGTTGGTGTATCCAACAGCTCTATGAATGGGGTATTCAATGCTACAGTTGGTTATAAAAGTGTTAAAACTGGCATAGTAATTGAAACTGTGCCTTTTAATCTAGACCTGTAAAATATGCATTGTTGAATATAAAGATTTAAATGTTAAGAATCTTGTTCAATAGTATGGCTGTTTAGAAAGAAGCTGAGATGTCACTTTCCCCATAGAAAATATTTTATTCATATTTGAAGATCTGTTTTACTGTAGGTTTTTGGTAACCATAAGTAGGTGTTTGGTGATCAATAGCTATGGTTGAAAAAAGCAAGGATTATTCAGTTACTTAACATCTTATTAAATGATTCAGCTGTTTAACCACAAAATCTTTACATTTGTTTGTTGCTTTTTTTATCTGTAGGAAACTAATGAACATTGCCTTTAATGAAATGAACCCGTTCCCAATGAAGCTCGTAAGGAATCGCCGCGCAGTCCACAAAGAAAAATTGAAAATTGAATTGCTTGAACTGGAAAAGATGAAAGAGGAATATACCAAACAAAAAGAGGAGCTTGGCACAACAGAACTTGATATGGGAGTCAGTGAAGACGAAGAAGAAATGTGATGATATAAATGAATCAATAAACCATATGTGCTGCTACCCTCACAAGGCATAGGAAATTGGCCCGTAAACTTAAGCTCCTAAAAGTTTGCCGTTTTAATTACTCATGTGGTCACAAATTATGATCTGCACATATTTTAGCTGCATTATCCATCAATTAATGAGTGGTTCATGCAGTCCATAGTGACTATTTATAGTGGGGTAAATAAATGCCTATGAAATTCCTTCCTGTGTATTTATCAACATTATTAGCAACCTTATATAGTATGCCAATGATGTGTTTGATGTAAATATAATCTGGCTACTCAATAAGCTGTTTCCCCATAATTAAAGATTAGATCCCTGAATATCCAAGTATTCATCCAGTTGATGTTTAAACGTCTTTACAGACTCTGATAAAACTACCTCTGCAGGCAGAGAATTCCACATCCTTATTGTCCTTACTGTAAAAAAAAACCCTTTCCTCTGCCTTAGACTAAATCTCCTTTCTTCCAGTCTAAACGTGTGCCCACTAGCACACTGTATTTTAACATTTTTGGTATCTATTATGCAGTTAGTCAACATATATTACAAACGGAAAACCAATAGCCGTTTTAATGCACCTTACTTATAGATATGCCACTCTGCCCCCTCCAGATATGCTGCCACTCTGCCCCCCGAGATATGCACCCCCCTAGACTTACCAATGCAGACTCCCGGGTGTCTAGCGGGGCCGGTGGAGGACACCTGGACGATACGCGTAGACAACCTCCGGTGCCCACAGAGACTTAGGCACCCGTCAATGTGTGGGGGGTATCGTTTGTATGCTGTGCTCACATGATTATGCCCCATGGGCAGGATACAAGGGCCAGGGGCAGCATGGTATGTAAGGTGGAAAATCCTTGCACCAGCCCTGTTGCTATGGTAAACACAAGTTTAGTTATTTATTGCACACAGGACCATAATACCAACACCGTTGCCAAGTCCTTCTTCTCATTGTCTCTATGTTATCAGAACTCAATATTAAATAATGTAATAAAAGGTAAATGATTATATATATATATATATATATATACACACACACACATATTTTGTAATGTACTCAAGATTGTAAGCAGGGCTCTCCACCTAATGTATCGGTTTGTCTTAGTCTATCAATTCTTGTCTTGTCATCTTGTCATATCCCTTGAATTTATGTATTGTATTAAGAGCTGTGTAAACTGTTGACGCTATATTAATAAAAGATAATAATAATAAGCATCAGTTGTACAAAAATATCTAGGATACAGGGCTAGTTTGATTTTATTTTTTATGATTTTGTTGTTTTTTTGTTTTTTTTGCAAGCAGCATTCTATTACCGTATTTTGCAAATGCTCTGAAAAATACCCCTCGTCTTATAATCGGGGTCGTCTTATAATCAGACCTCAAATAGGTCTGACTATGAGACTAAGATCTAGATCCCATGCAGGGGACCTGGATCCTCCTGTGTTATGGCCCCCCCTCAGCTTACCGGTGCTTCTGAGTCCCCGGTGCTTAGAGCTCTACACGCTGCCCCGGACTAAACACCGGGGGACTCAGAAGCACCGGTAAGTTTGGATGAGGGAGGTGGGGGGAGTGTTAAATGGGGGGTATAAGGCATTTCTAGAGGCAGAGTGCTCTGTCCCCTCCAGATATGCTGCCACCTTTTAACCCCCTTAATGCCACTCTGCCTCCAGAAATGCCTTTTAACCCTCTATACGTCACTCTGCCTCCTGAAATGCCTTATACCTCCCTATATGCCACTCTGCCCCATAATATGCCTTTTAACCCCCTAAATGCCAGAGTGGCATATAGGGGTATAAGGCAATTCTGGAGGCAGAGTGGCACATAGGGGGTCAAAAGGCATATCATGGGGCACAGTGGCATATAGAGGGTTAAAAGGCATATCATGGAGAACCGTGGCATTTAGAGGGTTAAAAGGCATATCGTGGGGCACAGTGGCAAGCCTGGGGGCAAATGTGCATAACTGGGGAGCCGGTTGAAAAAAAAAGGAAATAAAAAAATATTTTTCTCAATCGTAGCTTTTATTAACAAACAATAGTTTACATAGTTTACATAAATTAACATTTACTGGTAAAACTTTTTTCCTATAGGGTCGTCTTATATTCAGGCTTTTTTTTCATAAATTAATTTTCAGATTTTGGAGTGTCGTCTTATAATCACGGTAATTTGCTTAGCTGACATCTGCTTCTGCATATCTATTAGTTTTGGTGTCTAAGTGCTTCCATGTGGTTTAATTCTCCCAAAAAGTTTATCAAACATTCTATAAAATGCACGGAAAACAAGGTCTAAAAAAAAAAAATTCCAGTTCGATAGACGAATATTTTTGTTCTTTTTGTGCACATATGATTATAACACATGCTGGTTAAGTGGTTATTAAATAGCACACCACACAGATTTCCTTGTTGTTTCATTACTTGTTAATGACTTGTATATATAAATGGAAAGATAAATAAGTAGAAATCAACTGAATGGTAGAAGGAAAATGGGAGATGACACTCCCCCCCTGAATATTCCTTAAAACCCAAGACTGTTGGCAGATATGCCTTGCACCATATATTCCTTTTTTCTAGAATAAGGCACACTGTGGAAACACAGGCACAATCCCGGCAATTACTTAGAGCGCTGCAAACACTTCCAAACAATAGGGAGGCACCTGCTAATAAGACTGTACACACTTCCATTACATATAACGAACGGTACATCGCCATGCTAATTATCACTACACTGTCGGCTATCTCCTTTGGTAACGTGATCTTATCGCCCAGGTTATCAAGTCACGTGATTGTGAAACGCAACCGCTCCCCGCAGTAGACATTTCTAGTATTGTTGTGATGACTTCCACGCCTCTTCCTTTGCGCTGAATACACAAAACAGTTTCTGTTAAGCAGGTTAGTGCGGTTTCGTTACATTTAAAGCGAAATTACGCACTCTTATGCGACCGACCTCTAGAAATCGCATAACCTGATGAGCAGAGCCTGCCACGGAGCGCTAAGAGGTGCAAAAGGGACCCCCTAAAGAAAGGTTTGATTTGCTCCGAGGGGGGAGAGAGAGAGGTGGGATCCCTTTCTTCTTGAATGTTGTCATCTGTAAAGTTACCTGATGTTAAGCAGGATCTCTCAAGTGGATTCTATATAGGAGCTCTGCTATCGCCTGCACGTTGACTCTGAATTGCATCTGCGGAAAAGAACAGACTTTCCCCGGAACTGCGGATCTAAGTTACTTTTGCCTGATGATTCGGGTGTATTGGTTGAAACCTGCATTTCACAGTCACAGAAACGGGTGTGAAGTCTAAGGTCCTGCGTTGCAACATAAACGGCACCCAGCATGAGAACGCCAGTGGTCATGATTATTGGGATGGTGCTTGCCCCCTGCGGACTAGTGCTGAACCTCACCGCGACCGTGGCCCCGAACTGGAGGCAAATAAGCGGCCTTATTTTGAAACCCCAGGATGTAGTGGTGAACCAGGGCATCTGGGACATTTGCGAAGAGACTACGACGAGTCAGAGCAAACAGTGCGGGAAAAGCAACTCGGAGTACTTTAGCCACCAAGTGGTACAAGTCGCCCGGGGTTTGATGATCTCCTCATTGGTTGTCACGGCGCTGGGCATTGTGCTGGCGTCCCTCGGTGTTCGCTGTTGGGAGGACGAGCCCGTTTACCTGATGGCTGGACTCGGAGGGCTGGTTATTTTTTCCTCTGGGATACTTAGCCTGATTCCCATCTCATGGTACACCAATGTAATGTATAGCTTGCCGGGCTCATCTGCTACTGAAAGTGTCTCGGCTGGATATTGCCTGGTGTTGGGCTATCTGGGCAGCTGCTTGGAGATCATAGGCGGGTTCTCGCTTGCCCTCAGTCTTGTTCACTCCTGTAAGCGGTGCATGGAAAACAGAGGCAGTCCCACCAAGGCTGCCATGTATTACAGCAACAAGAATACCTCGGCCCCAAAGACCAACAAGTCCGCAAACCCCGACACGGACGTTTACAGTATCAACAATGACGCCCGTTTTAGGGACCCTTATCCTACAAGTTTGGGCTACAGTGTAGGAAATGACAACTACCGCTATGGCAATGGCGGTAAAAACAATCATTCTTTGGCTTCTAGCCCAAGGTCCTACACCAACTCCGTGGACGTGACCGAGGGAAGGCGTCCTAGAAGTCATGGGAGGCCAACTAGCCAGCTCAGCTCATTACCCTGTGATTCGGATTTACTTTGATTCCCTTTGCTCTGGAGAGCAGGTACTTCCACATACTGTGAATATCTGGGATTCTTGAGAGACCCTTGATAGACTCCATTATAATGAAGGATGTATCATTCACTCAGTGCAATACCATATGTTTAATTGTTGTTTGATAAAATCCAGCCAATCTAATTTACCCTACAACTTCCAAAATGCGGTGGAAACATGAAAGTACTATAGTATTTCAATGTACTAGATTACTGTATTAGAATCCCCCTTGTAACGATGCTGAAGGTACATGTTACCATGGATACCATGTTATCACTTTTACTGTTATGGAATTTTGCACTTTTATATTCTCAGGCCACTTATTACGAGTGTTCATCCAGATAATTGTTTGTATTAAAATATCACCCCTTTAATCGCACTGGGTGTGCTTTTATGGCAGAAGGATACATAGATGTGTCTGGGGTTAGGTGAAGGCTCCTCAGGCAATGTAGGCATTTAGTTGAGTGACTAAGAAGCTTACCATTTATGGCAGAACTGTATTAAAATGTTTGCAAACACTAACATATATTTTACTATATACATGGATTTTTATTTTTTTTAAAAAAGATGCATATATTGGTTTTATAAATAAATGTTTACCAGGTTTTTTTGGATTGTACATTAAATAATCATGATGACCCGTAAAAATAGATAATGGTGTTGGAGAGTAAAGTCTTTTTTTTTTTTTCTTTAAAAATTTCAAGCTTGTAAATAGTTATGGGCTTGCTCAGATTTGTACCCTGTAAATTCGTGGGTGTTTTGGTTGATTTATCTGCAGTTGCACATATCCTAATAATAACAATAAAAATACTAGTGTTGGTGAAAAAAAAAATCTTTGACTGAGTCTGGTGGCTAAATGGCTGAACAACAATTAAGAAATTATGTCAAATAGCCTCAAAAGTATATATTTCTGGAAAGCAGACAATCCACTGTATTTAATGGTTTTAAGAACGTTAATACATAAAGCCAGCCAATCAAAAGTGCTGAATGATTTTATCTAACTGGCAGGTTTTATGTTGGACCACAGTAATGCAAATCATAGTATTTATATTTAGAGATGATGAGCCCTCTCATCATCTCTAAATAAGAAAAGAAATATATAAAATGATTAAGATTTCTACCTCTCCAAACTATATACTGTAATGTTTTGACCTTTTCCTAAGTACTGTTAGTTTCTCTCTTGGCAAGGGGTTAATTGCTGGACTGCCATTTCTAATCTTTTAAAGAGCCACTCAAGTGTTCAGTGATAAACACAATTAACCAATATTAACTTGGACAATGTCTTGGGCTTCCTCTAGGCCTTACACAGTTTATAAGAAGGTATAATTCAGCTAAACAGACATGTCTAAGGATGCACTATACCCATAAAAGATTAAATGTACATATTTTTTCATGTGTCATGTTTCTGATTCCGAGCCATGTTCTTTTATTTATGGGCTCACTGGAATTCGGATATATAGTCACCATCCAAGTTATATTACACTTCCTCCTTATTGTCTTGACTTTATCTAACTTAAGGTTTATTGCACAATTCATTTCTGCCTTATTGCACAACTTCTGCATACTAGATATTCTGGTATTCACATTCTCTTTACTGATATCAGTTCATGTGCAAAATATGCAATAAATATATAGGAAGGTTTTTGAATCAATAAGAAAATATATACTTTTTTTATATTACTATAATACATATGTAAGTATACATATCAAAATCCAAGGGACTAAAAATAATTTTAAGAAAAGCTGTTAATACGCCTATGCCTGGTGCCACTAAATCATTTGGTATGTGGTGTGATACTTTTGCATACATTATCGCCTATGCACCAGGCATATGTATTAACAGCTAAATATATTATATTAATGACACCATGTCAATCAGCATAACAGCACTCCTCATACAGAGCCCATCATCCTGGCGACTTCACCTCATGAGTTTCTTCTCACATCCACTATAACGCGAAAGATCTGCTCCCTGGACTACTTCCTCCTCCAAGCTATGGTATACTCAGCCAGAAACCAACAGGGCTGCGTGAGGGTTTGGACATCGCGCCTGATTGACAAGACATCATATGCGACGCAGCCCAACACAGCATGGGGGAAGTGACAATGCAAAGACAGTCAATGTGTATATATAATTTAATATCGTTATATTAAAAGTCTGAATAAATAGCAAAGTGAAGGTATCAATTGTGAAAAATAGACTACAAATATATGTTATCATACCAAAAAAGTGTACTACAGATACAGACACTATATGATCTAGAAATATTACTATAACAAAATTGTAGCATAATAATATACAATATTAAAGATTATTTCATAATCTCAAAATCTACAAAAAAGCATTAAACCTACAGGACCAGCTGTGTCCCGGAATAACCATCAGCCAAGCTGAAATGAACAGAAGATAAAGATAAAGGATGCTTAAGTTAATAAATATATATAAGAATGTCATTATGTAAAAATATCTTTTTCCAAAATAACTTAATTCACAATCATCCTAAATATCTCATATTGGGGCATGCCTGTGACATATAGACTGAGACCTGCAATTGCTTACGTGACCTGGTCTTGCTGAGAGCCTGCTTGTTGGTTGGATGTGCCAGCCAGGGTGAATTGCTCTGGATCCTCTAGCCAGCAAACGCAGATACACGCGTGCCTGTGCCAGCCTGGAGCTCAATTACACTCTCACGAGCGCAGATCTATACATCCAAGCCATGACCACGCACCAGAAAGGAGTCTCATACGCAAGTTAATTGCTCTGCACACATTTAAAATGGAGCCAGCCTTGTGAGGAATTTTTAATCATTCAATAAATTATATTTTACACTATTGCATCTTAATTTTTTTCTCTTTTGTTACTCTCTGTGTAGAGCAATTAAGAGGGATTTTTTGTATCAATTCTTTTGGACAATTCCTATGAACTGAGTTAATATTAGATTGGACTTTGCTAAACTTAAGTATTATTATTATTATTTATTTTTTTATATAGCGCCATCAAATTCCAGCTGGAGCCCAGAAGTTCCCAGGTATGCTAATGAGGATCACACACATAATGTATATTAACATAAGGTTATGTACTAACCTTAGGAGGAGCCGGGAGCTGCCCGTCAGTTACAGCAAATCCCTCCTTCGCCCTTTAAAGTTCTAACCTTATTTGAATGTGAGAGTAAAACTTCAGTTACACACAGAAACTGACTTGGCTAATGGAGGGAAACTGCTGCTGCTGGAAACAGTGACTGATAACTTGTATAATTAATCAAAATCTGGTGTTAAGAGTCATCATAGCTGTAACATATGCAAACACACATTTGATTTCTGTCATATTTGAGGAAAATATGTCTGTTTCTAGTACAAAGCACATGGCGCTCAGTGAATGCTCAATAATTTTTTGTATAGATACAAGTTGTGTTTATATAGGTCTCTTTAAATTGGTAATTCTTACACAAACTGATATTAACCCCTTCAAGACCGGGACGTACCTGGTACTTCCGGGTCACAGGTCACCGGCAGACCGGGACGTACCAGGCGTCGCTTTGAACGCTGAGATCGCGAGGGGCGGCTGCTACTTACCGCTGGGTGTTCCCAGCGATCAGTAGCAGCCACCCCCCCTCAATTCCGTGCAAGTGATCGCTTTGCAACGAATCACAAGCACGGAATTTAAATATTTAAAAAAACACTGCGGTCTTCAAGGGAAGACGCAGTTTTCAAATGCCGGTCCGGAAGGGGTTAAAAAGGAGAGGCACATTATCTAAACCTTATACCTTCTGAGACACCAATCCTGTGCGCTACACAAGTAAAGGAGAATGCATATTAAAAGCACATTCATTGATTTTTCAACAGACTCATTTTTTTGCCAGTTCTTTTTTTTTTTTATTCTAGTCATACAAAATAATGTCTCACATTTATGAATATGGTTCCAAAAGAAAGACCTACTTGTGATGAAAAAAACAGTATACAATTAGTGTGGGTTTATAAATAATATAATAAGAGGGACAGATGAAAAGAGACATAGTAAAAAAAAACAACTGTTTTTTTGGCTGGTTGAAACAAAAACATTTTATATGGTGAACTTTTAAAGCTATAGAAATAAACAATTTGTAAAGTAACAGCAGGCTATCCCTTTAAAATCATCTAGGACAGTTAGCATCAGTATTGAGACAATGTCACAATGGCTTGCCGTGGTAACTGCTGCAACATTCCATCTACCTCAAGACACATCTGAGACTTCACCAGCATGAACGGAGTGCCTGCAGACTTGGAGGTTTAATGCAGCCTCTTAATCTAAACATTAAAGGTAAGTTATAGTTAAAATCTTTGTGTTTGCCTCTTAAAGACCAAACGAAGGGTAGTCCTTCAAACCATGGTCCCCTAGAGATTTCCCCTACAGACAGGGCCGATTCAAGACTCTGGTGGACCCTGGGCAAAAAATATAATAGTGCCCCCCCCCCCCGCTCACAACAACCCACCCAACCCCGTTCCCCACTAGCAGGCATCCAAATTTAGGATCTATGTGTCTGTATATATATGTGTATATATATATATATATAGTAGAAGCATTCTGGGTAGGCGCATGCAAATAAGGTCAACAATAATCACCTTTTGCCTCTATATCCACTTTACATGGATCTCTTGAAATACATATATGTATGTATGCATTTTTAACTATATAATATGTACTTATCTCTTTGAAGTACAGACAGTGATTGAAATATGATTTCAAAATAACAGCTGAACTGGCAGTTATTTTTCATTCTTAATTATTAGCCCCTGCTTCCAATATATATTAACATTAGGCCCTGCTGCCAATATACATAAATATTAGTCCGTGTTGCCAATATATTTTATATTGAAAAACCGACATAATATGTACTTATCTCTTTGAAGTAAAAACAGTGATTGAAATATGATTTAAAAATAACAGCTGAACTGGCAGTTATTTTCCATTCTTTATTATTAGCCCCTGCTGCCAATATATATTAATATTAGACCAGGCTTCTAATGTATATTAATACCTTCTCCCTCTCTGCCCCTTTGTAGTTCAGTTACCTTGCAAATGTCCTGTGGTGGGAGTACGAGGCCTCTGTCTTGCAGCTCTGGAGCACTACGTGCTGCTTGAAATGAAATGATATAAAAAGCCGGCACCGCGACCAAGCTAGAGGCCTTGCTGAAAACGTATTCATGAGCTACCACCTGGCGCCGCTCTCTAATGGGCATCAATCAATGCTTCCTCGCAGCTGCAAAAAATAATAATTCTTGCCCATTGCTTAAAGCGGCCCTGCCTACAAGGGGACTCTTCGTCATCCAGAAGTATTCTTTATTTTGGATATATTTATAGGATTATTAACCCTATTCAAAACACCAAAGAGTTGCTGCATAATGATGATCTAATGATCTAATTGTGTAAAGGCGGAAATGCTGAAAAAAGAGGGGGATAGGGGAAGGGACAGCAAAAAGAGGGAAATGTAGAGAAGACAAAGGAAGAAGAGGGAAATAGGAGAGGGAACGGAAGTAGAGGGACATTTAAGTAAATGTATATCTGGAGATGTGCATTGGGGGATGCAAGAAAAGGGACATGACATGGAAGGAAAGGAAGAAGGGAATTGAAAAAGGGTGAAATGGGAAGATGGAAATGGAAGAGGAGGGAAGTGAAAGAGGAAGAATGGGGAAATAGGGTGGAAATGCAAAAACATGAGGAGGGAATGACAGGGAATGGAAGAAAAGGGCAATGATGGGATGAACGAGGAAGGAAATGAGTAGAAAAAGGAAATGGGATGGGAATGGAAAGAGAAGTAAATGGAAGAAGGGGATATGAGTGGAAATTGAAGAGGAAATAGGACATAACTGAAACTGAAGGGAAATTGAAAAAGGGGGAAATGGGGGAGTGGGATTTGAAAGAAGAGGAAGATGAGGGAGTGCAAGACAAGGAAAATGGGGAGAGGGAATGGAAGAATCTGCAGATGATATAAATTGGGTGAGGAAAGGCAAGAAGAAGAAAATGGGAAACAAATGCAAGACAAGAGAAATGTCAAGGGGAATGGAAAGAGAGGGAAATGGAAAATGGGGGTGAGTAAGGATAGGAATTGGAAGAAAGGGGAAATGGGGAGGGGAATAGAAGAGGAGAGAAATTGGGGAGGGAATGCAAAAAAGGGAAGATCAAATAGAAAAAAATGCAATGAAAAAGGGAAATAGGGAAGAATAGAAGAAAAGAAGGAAATTGTGGAATGGGAGGAATGCACAAAGAGAAAAATGGAAGAGGAAGGAAGCGAAACAAGGAAGTGAAAAAGCAGGGGAAAATTGAAGAAAGGGAATGGAGGAAGGAATGTAAGAAGATGAAAAAGGGATATGAGGGAAATAGATCAAGAGGGAATGGAATAACAGGGAAATAGGTCAGGAATGCAAAAAAGAGGAAAAAGGAAGAGAGAAATAAAGGGATTGAAGAAGATGGAAGAAAATGAAAAAAGCAAAAAAGTGAGGGAAATAAGAATAGAAAAATAGGGAATAAGAAGAAGGAAATGGAAGGAATGGAAGGTAGAAAGGCAGAAGAGAAAAATTGGATGACTGAATGACAGAAGATGGATATATAAAAAATGTTGAAATGGTGGAGAAATAGAAGAGGGAAATGGGTTGTAAGGATCTGAAGAAGATGGAAATGGGCAGGGAATGGACAATGAAGAAACAGAAGAAGGGAGAATATGAGTGTGGATTAAAGATGAGGGAAATGGAAAAAAATGAAGAAAGAGGTATAGGAGTGGGAATGCATTAAGAATGAAATAGGGGTGACAGAAGAGGGAACGAAAAGAAGATGGACTGGAAGAGAAATGAAGGGAAAGGGGAGAAGGAATTTTAAAAAAGGAAATTGCAGGGAATGCAAGAAGAGGGGAATGGGAGGGAAATTGGAAGAAGTGGACAATGGAGGAGAAAATGCAAGGAGAAAAATTAGGAGAGGGAAAAGGGGGGCGCAAGAAAAGAAAAATGGGGGCAGGAATGGAAAGAGAGGTAAATGGAAGAAGGGGGGAATATGAGTGAAAATTGAAGAAGAGGAAATAGGACATAACGGAAATTGAAGGGAAATCGAAAAAGGGGGAAATTGGGATGGGAATTTGAAGAAGAGAAAAATTAGGGAATGCAAGAAAAGGGAAATGGGAAGAGGAAATGCAAGAAGAAACAAATGAGAAAGAGAATGCAAGGCAAGAGAAATGTCAAGGGGTATGGAAGAAGAAAAAAATGGGGGAGTGCAAGAAGAGGGAAAATGATTAGAAAGGAATGCCACAAGAGAAAAATTGGGCAAGTTGATGCCAGAAGAGGAAAATAAAAGAAGATAGGGTGTAAATCTAAGGGGAGAAGAGGGAAATGGGGGAAGTACCAGAAGAAGATGGAAATGGAGAGAAGGAATCCAAGAAGAGGGAATGGGGGAGGCAATACAAGAAGAGGGGAAAAGGGGTGGGATTTGGAAGAAAAGGGAAATAGAAGAGTGAAATGGGTGGAAGGACCTGAAAAAGATGAAAATTAGGGGAGGGGATGCAAGAAGAGGAAAATGGGGTTAGGAATGGAAAAGAGGTAAATTGAAGAATAGAGAGTAGGAGTGGGAATGGAAGAAGATGATATAGGAGATAACTGACATGTAAGGGAATGGAAAAAGGGGACATTGGGTGGGAATTGCTAGAAGAGCGAAATGGGGAAGGAATTCAAGAAGAGGAAAATGGAGGAAGGAATGCCAGAAGAGGGGAGTTTGGCAAGGGAATGCCAGACGAGAGGAAATAAAAGAAGATGAGGTGTAACTGAAAGGGAAGAAGAGGGAAATGGGGGAAGTACCTGAAGAAGATGAAAATGTGGAGAGGGAATGCTAGAAGGGGGGAAATGGGCGAGGGAATGCAAGAAGAGGTAAATGGAGGTGCAAGAAGAGGAAATGGGGAGGAAATTGAAAAAGGGAGAAATAGGGGGTGGGAATTGGAAGAAGAGGGAAATTGGGGGAGGGATTGCAAGACGAGGAAAATAAAAAGATAAAATGGAAGGGAAATGGCAGAAAGGAGAAATGGATGGAAGGACTCGAAGAAGATGAAAATTAGAGGAGAGAATGCAAGAAGAGGTAAATGAGGGTGGGAAAGTAAAGAGAGGTAAATGGAAGAAGAGAGAATAGGAGTGGGAATGGAAGATGATGAAATAGAACAAAACTGACATGTAAGGGAAATGGAAAAATAGGGTTGGGAATTGCAAGAAGAAGAAAATGGGGGAAGGGAATTCAAGGAGAGGAATTTGGAGGAAGGAATGCTAGAAGAGGGAAATGGGGCAAGTTAATGCCAAAAGAGGGAAATAAAAGAAGATGAACTGCAAGAAGAGGGGAATTAACTGAAGAAGATATAAATACGGTGAGGGCATGCAAGAAGGGGAAAATAGAGGGAGGAAATGAAAAAGGGAAATGGGGGATGGAATGACAGAAGGGTAAAATAAAAGAAAGAAGGAATTGAAATGAGATGAAAGAAGAGTGAAGGTGTGAATTAACTGAAGAAGATAAAAATGAAGGATGCAAGAAAAGGGAATAGGGGTGGAAGAAGAGGAAAGTGGGAGGGGAATGGAAATAGAGGGGAAGGGAAGAGGAGGAAAACAGAAGAGGAAATGCAAGAAGGGGAAAAGGGGATGCAAGAAAAGGCAAATGGAAAGGGGAAAACAAGAAGAGGAAAATACACAGAATGCAAGAAGATAAAATGAAAGGGAAAAGAATGAAAAAAGAAGAAAATGGAGGGAGGGAATGGAAGAAGAGGAAAATGGGGAAGGGAATGCAAGAAAAGAGAAATGTGAAGGGAATTGAAAAAGAGGGAAATGGAAAAAGAGTAAATGGAAGATAACTGAAATAGAAGGGAAATGGAAAAAGAAGAGATATGGGGAGGGAATGCAAGAAGGGGAATATGGTGGAAGGCAAAGCTAGATGATGAAAATGGAGGAAGGAATGCCAGAAGAGGAAAATAAAAGAAGATGGTGTAAATGAAAGGGAAGAAGAAAGAAATGGGGGAAGTACCAAAAGAAGATGGAAATGGGAGAGGGAATGTAAGAAGAGAGAAAAGGGGTGAGGCAATACTAGAAGAGGGAAATGGGGAAAACTGAATTACAGAAGAGGAAAGTGAAAGAAGATGGAATGGAAGAGAAAATGAAAAGGGGGATGAACTGAGGAAGATAAAAATGGGAGGATGCAAGAAGAGGGAAATGGGGTGCAAGAAAAGGGAAATGGAGTAGAGAATGCAAGAAGAGGGAATGGAAGCGGGAAAGGAAGAAGATGAAATATGAGAACTAAAATAGAAGAGAAATGGAAAAAGGGGGAAGTAAGGAGGGGAATGGAAGAGGAGGGAATGGGCTGAGGCAATACAAGAAGAGGGAAATGGGGGAACGGAATTACAGAAGAGCAAAGTAAAAGAAGATGGAATAGAAGAGAAAATGAAAAGGAAGGAAAAGGGGGAATTAACTGAAGAAGGTGAAAATGGGAGGATGCAAGAAAAGGAAAATGGAGGAGAGAATACAAGAAGAGGGAATATGGGTTGCAAGAAAAGGGAAATGGGAAGGGAACGGAAAGAGAGGGAAATGAAAGACGGGGGGATGGCAGCGGGAAAGAAAGAATAGGAAATAGGAGATAACTGAGATGAAAGAGAAATGGAAAAAGGGGGAAATAGGGAGGGGGATAGAAGAGGAGCGAGACAGATGAGGAAATGCAAGAAGGGGAAAATAGGGAGAAAGTAAGAAGAGGGAAATGAAAGAAGATGGAAAAAATGAATGCCAAATAGATGGAAGGACCTGAAGAAGATCAAAATTAGGGGAATGACTGCAAGACAAGGAAAATGGGAGGAGATGCAGGAAGAAGAAGAAAATGGGGAAGGGAATGCAAGAAAATGTAAATAGGAATGCAAGAAAATGGAAATGTGGAGGGAATGGAAAGAGAGGGAAATCGAAAAAGAGTAAATCGGTCGAAACTTTGTTTTTTTCTTCCTTCAATAAATCTGCCTGACGCTGGAACCTTTGAGTGCCTGGAGCCTTTATTTATTTTTTTGGTGATAATTAGCGTCAGCTGTGGGCACACATTTACCCCTTCAGTGATGCACACAGTACAGACTTGTTTAATCTATTAAAAAAAGTTACCATTCTGTGATGTCAAAGACAGGCATGCAGAGCAGTGGTGATTGACAGGATATTCTTAAATAAAAGAATATGTTTATTTCGGATGTATACCATAGTACTGCATACATCTGCATCTATGTGGAACAGCTCCGTTAAAGTACTAAAGTGTTGTGCGGGGTCTCAGTCAATACCAACTCCAATACTGAAGCCCAAGATTCAGTTAATTTCCTGGCAAAGTTTACGGATCTAAACCTGTTGCTGTAATGACGAAAATAGACTAAGCTTTCAATAAAGGCAAATGTCAAATACTGTGCACGCATGTTAGATCGATTACTAGAATTCATACACCAGACCAAATTTAGATTCTAGAGAAAAAACACTTTTTGTATATTTGGTTTCACAAATCTAACTTTATAAACTGTAACACATCACAGCCATACCTGGGAATTATCAGAGCTGACCTAGAGTCTCAGGTTTGTTGCCCCAGTCTCAGGGGTAGATTATCAGGGTCACACAGTCTGGAACTCACCCCATCCCATCTTTAAAATGTAAAGACAGCCACAAATAAATTAATGTTGGCAAGAATATATATTTAATATATTAACTCTTTAAGGCCGTTAACCCTTTAAGTCCCTCCCCAGTGGGGAGTAAGGTCCTGGCAGATGGAGCAGCCGGCCCATCTCTCCAGCGGCAGCACCAGGGAGGGGATGCAGGCGGTATCACTCCCCAGCAGGGAGAAGAGAACCCAGGAGATGGTGCAGTCGGCCCGCTTCCCCAGCAGCAGCTGGAGCACCAGGGAAGGGATGCAGGTAGCATCACTGCTCAGCGGGTGGATGAGAACCCAGGAAATGGTGCAGCCAGCCAACGTCGCTAGCAGCAGCCGGCGCACCAGGTAAGGGATGCAGGCGGCATCACTCCCCAGCGGCTGAGTGCACTCCAGGGATAAGGGGCAGTCGGCACTTCTCTCCAGTGGCAGGTATGTTCATTAGAAGAGGCAGAGGATGGCCTGGTGAGCACTACCCTTTTAGGGGCACTTGGGCTAGAGGGACCAATTGGGACTGGATGGAATGACCAACTTCGGAGTCAACCCGTCTGGTGTTTTCGTCTTGTGTTTGTCTCCTTGCGAAGCGGTAGAAATGTCACGTTAACCCTTTAAGGCCTAGGACTCATGGGGGTATGAGTTGAGAGGGGCACTGTTGGATTTCTGGGGATACTCCTTACCTGCCTGCCCAGTCCCTTCTTATGTCTAAGTAACCCTGTGCTCATTGAGGGGCACAGGGTGACGAGAAACCCTGTCTGGTCTGCCGAAACCAGACTCCCATGGACTAGCCGCTATGGGAGCTCTACAAGCCAGGAAACGCTTGATGCGCATAACCGGCTCCTAGCCGCAAATTCATGGAATTATGCGGTGTCTAGGAACCGCGGCGATGCCCGACGACAATTGGAACAGCGTAGCTACTGATGCCCTTTCCTCCACCACATTGCTCGCTTGAGGGTACATTAAGCATGTTACATAGGCTGAAAAAAGACATGTGTCCATCAAGTTCAGCCTTTCCCATATCTGTTAAATACTCGCTGTTGATCCAAAGGAAGGCAGAAAAAAACCCAGTTGTGACTCTAATTTTGCACAAACTAGGGAAAAATTCCTTCTTGATCTGTGAATGAATGAGTATATGAATGAATGAGTGTGTGTGTGTGTGTGATAGCATGGAAGTGCTGGAATCTAGGCATGATGGGACTGTGATTGCTGTTAGCCGGTACATGCTGGTACAGGGTGACTGTAAGTGATGTGCAGATCCCATACTCTTGTCAGCATCAATACACAGGGGGAGCAGCTAGCCAGGTTTCAGCATGTGCTGGCTGACTCGGCATTATAGGAGTGTGATTGCTAACAGCAATCACAGTCCCATCATGCCTAGGTTCCAGCACTTACACATCCATGCTATCACACACACACACTCATTCATTCATATACTCATTCATTCACAGATTCATTCCCTCAATCAGGTATACTCATTCAAACACCCTCCCCACCCCCTTACCTGCACTGCAGCTCCTCAATGCCGCTCACAGACTTCAGCAGGGGGCGCGGCCCCCCTCTGCGTTCTCTGGTACTGAACAGAGGAAGCAGGACTGGAGCAGAGTAATGTGATGTCACGTGAACTATGCTGGGTTGTGCTTCCTCTATGCAGTACAAAAGACCCTCCCACAGGTAAGTAGCAGGGCTCTTGTTGTAGCAGGGCTCGAGGTGCGGCCCACATAAAATCGGTTGCCCTGGCTGCCGATCTTACGCGGGCGGCACCTCGAGGTCTCAAGGCCCGCATTTGGCCCACGGCCCGCATGTTGGACGCCCCTGCTGTATAACAATGTAAATTTGCTGACCCCTACAAAATAACTGTGAATACTGTCAGGTCCCGGAGCTTATTTTATTATTATAATTATCTTTTATTTATATAGCGCCAGTTTATGTAGCGCTTAATACAATACATGAATTCAAGGGATACGACAAGACAAGAATTGACAGACTAAGACAAACCGATACATTCGGTGGAGAGGGCCCTGCTCGCAAGCTTACAATCAGGCCCCGGAGCTTGAGTTTATTTCAAAAGACACCTTAAGTGCTCCCCTACATGAATGTTTGACAAGATCCAGACAAGAATTCTTCTAGTTGGTGCTTGTACCAGTTGCGACATGAAGGTGTCATATAACAGGTTCAAAAACCTAAATCACCTTGAAGAACTACTAGTCCCTCTGTCCCAATTTATGACCAGGTAATTAAAATCTCCAACAATTAACGTGTTACCCAGATGTGCAGCTTTCTCAATTTGCTCTTACAGCTGTTCTTCCTCATCATTATTAACATTAGGTGGTTTATAACATATCCCAACCAGTAGTTGATTCCCTTTTTTGGCCAAGCTGATATCTACCCATAAAGCTTCCACATTTCCCTTGTCACAATTAAGTTGTTTAATATTAGACTTAAGCTCATTGTTAACATACTTCCCTTCCTGCTTTTTCTATCCTTCCTAAATAACATGTAACCAGTTAAGTTAACTGCCCAGTCATGCATCTCATCCCACCATGTTTCCATTATGCCTATTATATCATATTGCTTAGTGTATGCTATTGCCTCTAGTTCCCCCTTTTTGCGATTTAAGTTCCTTGCATTAGTAAGCATACATTTAATATTACCCTGAGTCTCGTGTATTTTGTGTGAATGTTTATTATTACATACCTCCTCTGTTCTTATCTTGCCAATTCCCCCATCTCTGCCCCCATTGTTCTGATCTAAAGCCCCTCTCCTTTCTGTGCTATCTCAATTTTCTAGATTTCTGTGCCCCCCCACACTAGTTTAAAATCCCCTCCAACCTTCTAGCCATCCTGTCCCCTAGCACAGCAGACCCTCATCCATTACCACTATAAAAATTGTACCCAAGTGCAAAATCAGCCCAGTGCTACACCATGACTTTAGCCACACATTAATCTCCCGCTGCCTTTAAACTGAGAATACTACCTTGGAGGTTCTTTTCTTCAGTTTACTTTCTAATTCCCCGTAATCAATCTTTGGGACCTTCCATTTTCCACTGACTTTGTCATTGGTACCAATAAGGACCATGACAGCCGGGTCTTCCCCAGCCCCACCCAATAATCCCTCCACTCAGCAACATGCCAGACCTGAGCACCCGGGAGACGGGTGATTAGATGGGCTAAACTAGAAAATGAGAGTGATAGCTAAAGAGAGCAAAACCAACCCCAAACTGTCCGGTTGAGCTGATCAGAGTGGCAGATTACCCTATCTATTCTGTTAATTATAGAGCCCCTACCATCACAACCTGTCTAGCCTTTCTTACACTCTCAACCCCACCCGTACTAGAGGGGCTGTTCCCTTGGCTGTAAGAAGGAACAGCTTCTTCCAGTACAGCTACTCCTGAGCTGATGCAATCAACATCTTCACTCAACGGATAAATCGGTTAGGCTGCACAAGGTCAGGACTAGCTAAACCTTTCCTCTTCCCTCCCTCTCTGTCACTCAGCTGCATGCCTGTTCCCCAGCTGTCTTATCTCCTCCCACTCCACTACCTGGCCTTCACTACGCTCTGCTCAGTCAATCTGTCTCAAAGTTGCAATTTGCTTCTTCAAGATGTGCACTGAGTCAGACCATCAATGTTGCTAACTCCCATAACCACACAGAAATGTAAAAAATAAACAGTTAAAAAGTACAAAAACTAAAAGTTAAAAAAACAAACAGTCCAAATAACTATATATATATATATAAGTACCTTGTCTCTATAAAAGTTTGTTTTCTCTATTAAACTCCGGTTTTCTTTTGTAACTCCTACTTAAAATAGCCTACTTCAAAAGAGACAATTTCTATGCAGAAGCAACTCCAAGTGAGTAACACTTGGTTGGTGGGGCATAAGGCATTTCTGGAGTGCTCTGTGAAATGCCTTTTAACCCACTTAATGCCACGCTGCCTCCAGAAATGCCTTTTAACCCTCTATATGCCACTCTGCCTCCTGAATGCCTTATACCTCCCTATATGCCACTCTGCTCCATAATATGCCTTTTAACCCCCTAAATGCCAGAATGGCATATAGGGGTATAAGGCAATTCTGGAGGCAGAGTGGCACGTAGGGCGTCAAAAGGCATATCATGGGACACAGTGGCATTTAAAAGGCATTTCTGGGGCAGAGTGGCAAGCCAGGGGGCAGATGTGCATAACTGGGGGAGCATTTTGGAAAAAAAGGAAATAAAAACATTTTTATTGCTCAATCATAGCTTTTATAAAAAAAAAAAATGTTCACATAGTTTTTACATGAATTAACATTTACTGATAAAACTTTTTTCCTATAGGGTCATCTTATATTCAGGCTTTTTCTTTTTTTCATAAGTTAATATTCAGATTTTGGGGGGTCGTCTTATAATCAGGGTCGTCTTTCGAGCAAATACGGTGTTGTGTGTGTGTGTGTGTATATATATATATATATATATATATTAATATTGTTTAATTTTTTACTTTACTTTAATAAAAGTTTACTTTCTTCAGTTTCTTCAAATAGAGGTCTGACTACAAGACTAAAATCCATATCCCCTGCAGCGCTGCAGGGAACCTGGATCCTTCTCTCTGGCAGCCGGTCGGCGTCTGTGCGATGCGCACGGACAACCTCCACTGCTGCCGGCACTTCCTCTGGGGCTTTTATGATGGAGCACCAGCATCACATGACCTTCCGGTGCTCCACCATAGAAGCCCCGGTGGAAGTGCTGGCAGCAGCGGAAGTTGTCTGTGCGCATCCCGCAGCCGGTGAACACTTGCGGGTTGTGCACAGACAACATCTGCAGCAGTGGCGGTTTGCATCGCACCAGGGTTAAAGAGCATATCAGGGAGGCAGAGTGGCAAAGAGAGGGTTAAAAGGCATATCTGGGGGCAGAGTGGCGTTATAGGGGTGTAAGGTATGTCTGGGGGGCAGAGTGGCATATAAGCCATATCCAGGGGGCAGATGTGCATAACTGGGGCAGTGTGGCAAATAAAAGGAAATAAAAACAAAAAAAAACTTTTTTGTCATAGTTTTTATTAAATATGAAAAAATAGTTTACATGTAAAACTTTTCTCCTATAGGGTAGTCAGGCCTTTTCTTTTTTTTTCTAGATTAATATTCAAATTTTGGGGGGTCATCTTATAATAAGCACTTTGAGGATTTGAATTTCAAAAGCCATAGAGGTAGCAATATGTCCAGTCAGACTAAGGCTTTTTTCAAGACCCTCCTGCTCTCCTAAGTAAGTTAGCAGAAAGGCTGGGTCCCTTTGCTTGTCCAGGTCCAGCCCACTCACAATGGGCACATTTTGCCAATCGCATGCCTGGTTAGGGATATTTTTGCAGTCCCAAGACGTTTCAATATGAAGAGTTTCAACCTCTACATGGACAGGCTCCTAAAGTTTGCTAAAGGAGAACACAGCCAAATCATCCTGTAACAGTTGCTCAGAGCACATTCATCCTCCCCACTTCTTCAAACATGAGCTAAAACGCATTGTGCACTTGCCAGTCAAAATCACGTAAGAGTCCCTTGCATTTTAAGGAGACATATAGACAGTGAATATCCTATTGCGTATAATAAGGCAGCACGCTAACAGCATTTATCTCGCTGGAGGCCTGCCTTGTAATTTGAAAGTAAAGGTGCTGTGACTTAGTTTTGCTGATTGAGGAACTGGCTGGAGATTAATTGCTTTTATTGAAGGGAGAGTGCATTGTTTAATTTGTATCTTCTTTGTACAGCAATAAAAAGGTTCTGGTGTAGTTGCCATTTTTTTCAGGCCACAAATATATTTACAAACACATGTGAAGTGCTTCCCTGCAGTACTTGGAATGAAAAATGTAGTGACTAAGAGTACATACATTCCACATACTGCAGTGAAGCACCCTGTTTGTATCTTCATTTTGTATCTCTATGTTTTTATACCCCTTGGCATCACCAGACACAAGGTTAAATTCCACTGAGACTAAATCGATACCTATAAAAAAAAAAATTAAAAAAAGGTTTTGCGTTATTTGTTCTATATCAATCTGCATATCTTATTAAGATGGAATAGTGGCACTTAATTGTGGCTTCAGGCATCCCATGTATGTTTTTTCTTCTTTTAAATGTACTGATGTACTCGCAATCCCACCACATCAATATGCGTTCGAAAATCAGTTAAAGATGGGCATAGAGGTGGGCTGATTTGGTGGTGTAATGGGATACTTGACTAGACTTGCCTCCCAGGCCATAGGCTGCCAGCCCTCCACTGGTTTGATGGGGGTAAAATTAACCGATCAGCTTCAAATAACTCCCAAATAAAAACACTGGGTGTTTCTAAACTCAGGACAAATTTTAGAATCTATTTAGAAGGTTTTTCCATTAGCTTTTATAGTGAAAAAAATCCTTTTTTTAAATAAATAAAAAATAAAGAAAATTACAGCTAAACACGAGCATCACAAAAAAGTTAACAGCCATTGTCATGAAGGGTACAAAAAAAAAACACCTCTATCCTTAACAACCACATTTGATGAAAAAAACATCTTTGTTCCCAACAGTGTATAGATGCTAGTTAAAGGCATTTCTGTTTGTATATTTGCATCTGGTTAAAAAATGTTGACAGGAATGCGGCAGATGCTCATTCCATCATTCCCTTGCTTTACTGATAATATGGGGTGCAGCACAAAGGAGTGGTTGCGTAATAAAATCTGTACAACAGTGCTTTGTTTAAACCTGTCACTGCTAAATACGTGACTACTGTTTTTTTATATGCACACCTAGTAAAAAATACCACAAACAACATTCAAAAGGGAGTGGTTGTGTTCAAACCTTTAAACCTAATTGAAAGGATTTGGATAGCCCTGGCTCAATTTAGCAGTCAGGGCTGCATGTGGTTGTGGGAGTAGGGGATCAAATAAAGGCCAGGCAGGTAGAGCAGGTTAGGGTGAAAAGTTCAGTAGAAGCCTCTAGCTGCGCGTGCACTGCCCGCGTTTTTTGCTCGCCTTGCGCTCGCGGTTGTCTGGCGATGTGCAAAGGGCATGAATTTGCGCTATAAATAGCAACGTTTTTGAGGTGCTGCGCATTACCAGCGGCGAACTGCAAACTGTCTGCACTGACCTCGTACGAGCATCTGATGAGCAGCAGCATAGCAGAAGAGCCAATGGAGCTTCTTTTCAGGAGCCCACCCACCGACCAAAGAAATGTTTATATTAAAATTGTCGTGGCTTTTATTGGGTTAAGGTTGCCCCTTTTTTATTTAAAAAAAAAACAAACAAAGGGTGAACTGGTGGTTTAGTGGGCCTTCTGGCTTTAGGGTAGAGCCTCCAAGTATTTAATGTTTGTTTCACTCTGGATTTGAGCCAAGAGCGTTAATATGGTTACAATGTGTTGGTTAATGTTATTAAGTATTTGATTGGTAAATATAATGTAAGCTAAATAAAAGACCACGGCCTGTTTATCCAAATTAAAGTTGTTTTGTGCCTGTTAATTATTCGTATATCTATATATGTTGTGTTCTGAACATTTTGGTATCATGTGTCGGTTCATATATCCCTTACAACTACAGGTTAAAATGACATAACTTGAATGCAGGTGACTCAATTAAGTGTATCTTTAAATAATGACAAGTAAAGGTTTCCATGATGACCAGTATTAGAGCCATTTGGGTAACACATTTGATGAGTCTCTACACAGAATCTTCATGTTGGTCTATTAAGGGGTTGGTGTTTCAAGAGACTCCGGGTCAGCTCATTTAGAGAATTCCCAAGTATGGCTAGCACTCAGTTTGGAAACACACAACTGTCCGTGCTCCTAAAAGATAAAACCCAAAATAGTATTCAGTAGTAGTGTGCAATGCTTAAATAAGACAAGAAGCACTGTTCTGAATAACCACATCCTGCTTCATGCATAGTCATCAGAGCTGGTTTGCTATATTAAAGTTATTTTTTTCAAATATTCGGTTTAGAGCAATCTAATCTACAAAGTACATGGTTGAGCCAAGTAGAAAAGTATGAAAGTATTTAACTACATAAGTGTTTTCAAAACACGGATATTAAAGGGTAAACCCTGACTTTACACAGGAACAACTGTAAAAAAAAATAAATAAAAAAAAAGTAGATCATAGTTTTGCTACTATCTTTCTCATAACTAAGTTAAACATTCATAACACTGGGGTGGAGTGCGCACGTAAAATGAAAGGTGTTTAGCATTGCTCTACATAAACATGTCGGAGATGTCAGCTGTCTTTGCATTAGCTCCATTTATCTCCTGTACATTGGTCTATCTCCTACAAATTCGTAGTCAGCTTGACATAATTCCTTCTCGCATGATTTAAGTGGCAAGGTGTTATCAGGGGCTGCTCAGCTCACAGGACACATTCCATAACCATTTCTAAATAATACTAAAAAGAAACATAAAATAGCTAATTTTATATGGCATATGTGATTATTTATACCAATTACATCAAATCTGTTATGGCTACAAAAAAAGACAACTTAATGTGCACATGTCAATAAATAATTCAATGAATAAATAAAATCATCATATAGTCTGACACCTGTCTATCTATCAAGTGTGTGATCACTTAACAGTAGTGTACGTTCAGGTGGATTTAAGAATGACAAGGAAGAGATTATTACCCCCTAAACACTAAAAAAAAAAAAAACACTATCTAGCTGTGTAACTGAGTTGTAAAAATATCAAGATATACCATATTGCCTGCACCCTTAAAACATGGTGCAATTTGAAAGAAATTTAATTTTTAAAGAAAAAAGTATTTTACCTAATAAACAGGAATACATTTTAAGGTCCTCCCTTAATTCATAATGCTCCTTACTTATAGATGTACCCCTGTGCTCCACAGATATGCTTTATCCCCCCTTGATATACTTTATGCCCCTAGATATTCCACTCAGCTCTCCAGATATGCTTTATGCCCCCAGATATTCCACTTAGCTCCCCAGATATGCTTTATGCCACCATATAAAGCAATGACGCGCCCCCCCCACTTACCAACACATTCCCTGCCTACCTGATGTCTCATTTTCAGCAAGCCATGCATGTCCTGTTCAAGGAAGGTAAGTATGGGGATGACTTGGCCCAAAGTGAAAGAACTCCGGCTGAAGTCCTCGGTCACATCTCTAAATGCATTAACGCCCATTCCCCTCTAGCCAACAGGCTGGGCACCCCAATGCTCTGCTCAGAGGACATGGAGTGAAGAGCCTGCTGCTGCTCTGGGATCCACTCCCTCATACCCAGGTTTGAGTTCCAGTGGGACACTACATCCTGACATAGACAGTGATGGAATAGGCCTGCCCTCTGCTTCTGCACCCTCAGCTGCTCACTTCCCATTACACCACAGTGAATGTGCCTGACATCACTTTTCAATCTGTTTCAAAAGCCTATACTGCGCGTCCGTTGGAAAAGCTGCCCTTACCCCCCCAGGCTTAGTGTATGCGCAATGCAAACCCATAATGCCCCCATCTTTAACCATTTTTGCTGCCCCATCCAATGCACTAGTTTTTTTTTCTTTCATAAGAGCTGCCAAAAAGCAAGCTGATGTGTGCTGCTCATAGATAACCTCAACATGGACATAGGAAGGATCTGTAACCCATGCCTCCCGTCCTTGTACTTCAAATATCTGGGTAGCCACCATTGCGCCATCAGCAAAAGAAAGCCATGCTGTGCGCTAGTGGCACTTCATATGTCGGAGGTGAAGTGGCTTGTCTAGCTTGGCCTTCAACAATGACACACATGACTGGTAAATGGAGGGCATTACAGTCCTACTGAAGAGGGCATGACAGGGAAGACAGTAGAGGGGAGAGAGAGAGCGCTCCACAGCAATAAACCGACATAATTGCTTGGTCAGCTTATTTGAATGCTGCTTTGATATGCCCCTTGCATGGAAAGCCCCAAAGAGTTCTAAGGTAGGTTCTTGTAGTGGATGTTTGTACCCTACCTGTCTCTAGGACTCAATTATACTCCTCAAGAGACCTTACTGTGCCCCTTGCTCCAGCAGATGTTGTGGATTTGCTGTTGTCGCCCATACCTTCGGTTTCCCCATGATTTGAAGCAGCACGCTGGAGTGTATGTAGATGCTGATTTATCCCAGATTTAGTGAAATGTCCTTTAACCTTAACCCCCCTGCTCACTACAGAACTGTACCCACCTCCCACACTCTCAAAATGCTACCAACACTTTAGTATGACATTGCCCACCAGAGGAGGTAACAGTGGTATTAGTGTTTTTTTTTTTTTTAATCTTATCCATAATTGTACTTGTGGCAGTGGTTGTTCCTGGCCCCTGAGTGAGTTGTAATTGTGACTAAAGCTGCAGCCATCTGACTCCAAGCAAGAAGGTTTGAGACTGGTATGCTGGTAATCACTTTTTGATTTTTTTTATTTTTTTAAATACATGCCTGCCACCAGCTCCATCTCCAAATGTCTTATATACTCGCCGGTAAATATGGGGGGTGGGGGGAATACACCCGCAAGTCAGGAATTTCACACAGTAGTTGGCACCAGTATTTATAATTCTACAAAAATATTTTGTGTTGTCCACAAATTAGAGGTTTGCAAGGTATTGCAGAACTAGTAGTCAGGAACAGGTTTTCAATTTTAATAACCTGAAAGATCAGTAGAACGCCCTTTTTTTTTTTTTTTTAAAACCAATGTTTATCAATGAAAAATAGAAATGATACGGGGGGGGGATAAAATACATAAATCTTGTCTACAGGTTAGTTACAGGTTAAATATGCCAATAACATGAATGGGCAACTCTGCTCAGGAACAGGGGGAAAAAATGTCTGCTGCAGTCCCTATAATACACTAATGTAGTATCCTACAGCTTCTCCAATTTACCCTAAAACAGTAAATTTTCTGTACTAAAATAAAACTATGAATATGCAGTATGGTAGGCGAGCAATGAGCATTAATCTCAGCTTCTGTCCATGGACCACACTCCAACTCTCATCAGTCAAAATGCTGCTACATACATGGTAAAATGGTGTCAGAACACATATCTAATACTTTTTTCCTTTGTAAATGGTGATCGGCCAGAGTGACAAAAGGAAACACTCCTACGGGTTGTTGGGCCCAATCAATGTTGGGCCAAAACCATCCCATTTTTGGGCTACGTCTACCTATCCCTCATCGATACGTACCCTCCTACATACAGTGCCTCCCACTTCCTCATCAAGGATCGCCAAAACAGCTTGTAAAGGCAGCTACACAGGGTGACAAATGGATCATTACAAATTTTTGGCACTTATTGTTATTGATTCATACAGCTGCACAAAACAGGCAATGCTCATTAAGAATAAAAGCTTGAATGAACATGAATGCACAAGTCTAAATAAATATATAAATCAAACATAGGCATGCCATCTCTCTAGAAAAACATTGGCAGCAGAATATATCATACTGATATTTATAAATGATCTCCCAAGCTGCATTGAGAGCCATGTCACAGTTTTTGCTGATAACAAAATTAGGGTAATTCAGACTAATCTTGACGTTTCTTCTTTGCAGGAGGATTTAGACAGAGTTGGGGACTGGGCGTGCAAGTGGCAGATGAGGTTCAATATAGAGAAATGCTTAGTTATGCATTATGGTAAAATAATAAAAATGCAACCTATTCTTTAAATTGAATATCCTTGGGGAAACTAGCAATGAGAAGGATTTAGGAATAACGGTTGACATACTTGACAACAGTGCGCAATGCCAGCATGCAGCTGCAAGGGCCAATAACGTTTTAGCATGCATAAAAAGAGGTATCCATTCAATGGAGGATGATATTATCTTGCCTCTTTACAGGTCATTGGTAAGACCTCACCTTGAGTATGCGGTACAATTCTGGGCACCGGTCCTTAAAAAGGACATTATGGAATTAGAAAAAGTGCAAAGGAGGACTACAAAATTAAGGGGATTGGGTGATACTAGTTATGAAGAGACTAAAAAAGTTAAAATTATATACGCTAGAAAAAGGCGTCTCAGAGGGGATATGATAGCATTATATAAATATATGCAGGGCCAATAAAAAGAGCTCTTCAGTGACCTGTTCAACAGAAATATACAAAGAACAAGAGGTCACCCCTCTGAGACTGGAAGAGCGCAGGTTTCACAGACGACGAAGGAAGGGATTCTTTACAGTGAGGACAATAAAAGGTATGGAATTCACTTCCTAGGGAGGTGGAAATATCAAATACATTAGATACCTTCAAAAGGGGCCTTGATATTTTCTTAGAAACGCATGACATACAGGGATATAAATAGAATAACGTTAATATTTTAGAGCTTCTTGATACAAGGAGAAATCTGATTCCGTCTTTGAGTCAAGAAGGAATTTTTTTCCCCCTGATGGCAGAATTCGAAGTAGCTTAATTAGGGTATTTTTGCCTTCTTTTGGATCAAGAATAGGAAGGTTAGGTAGAAGGGTTGAACTTGATGGACATAGTTTGTAAGGTTGAAAAAAAGACCTATGTATGAAGAGCTCAGTAGAAGTCTAGGAGTAACACCTCAACCACAAAACAGTAGATCCCACACAAAGCAGTGCCGAGTGATCCATCACTGATCTGGACAGTTTTTCAGTGTTTGGGACATACCTCTTAGTTCCAGTGAAGGGTAATGGTCATGTTAAAGCATAAAGACTTTAGACAATTGTACACTTCCAATTGTGGCATCAGTTTGGGGAAGGTCCAAATGCAAGGGCCACAAACAGAGCAAACCTTTGGGGTGTGGGTTCAGAAGATCTCCCATCACCAGTCCTTTCACTGTGGAGGAAGGCAGACACGGTGCCTACCAGCTCTCGCCGGCAGTGGAGGAGTAGGCCCGGGAAGGAAGATCAAGTATCCTCCTCTAACCTATCCAAAATAAAGAGATATGGAGAAAGGGGGAGATGAGCAAGTGACTTGTTTAGGGGCAGAGGTGGCACAGGCAAGCTGTTTCAGGGGACAGAGGTTGGGGACACGTTTGGGGGAACAGATGACAGACAGGTTGTTTGGGTGGAAACGTGGCACATTGCTTGTGAATTTGGGGCACTCCAATGCCCTGTGGGTTCTAGTTACGCCCCTGGTGTGGCATGTGTGCACATGTACTAGGTCACACAATACAATATATTGGGCTGATATCCAAATATTTCCAGGGCTTTTTTTCCACCCAGTCTGGCCTTCCAGCTCAGAAACCACAATAGTAGAGCATTCCAGTTATTTATAGGAAACATAAAAAGTAGTTAGAAAATGCTATTTATTTTGTTGTAGATACATAATCAAATTCTTGAACCCAGCGCATAAATTTAGCCGCTTTCCAGTTGATTTGCCTTTGTCGACTAAAGCATTCTTCTCTCTCAGAAATCGTTAATGTGTCTTCAAAGCCATTATCAGTTCCTGTAAACACAATTAAAAAAAAATTACAAAATATGGATCACATCAAACTGCAGATGAAAAGCAGTATTCCCTAGAAACACCCCACATAAGGCAAAAAACATATAGTCTCCAAAAGTCGCTTAATGAAACAGTCCTATACTAGCTTACAGGCATCTAATAACATCCTGATTTAAATCGTGTACTTTTTAAAACTAACAGTGGCTCATATGGGTTCAAATTTATAGGAAAGTGGAAAAAAGGGTAGCATTACATAGCAACACCCTTAGTAGCATACCTGGCATCTTTGAAAACACTCTCAAACTTGGCCCTGCAATAAACAATAATCTTGTTCAAGTAATTCAAAATTTGTAATTCTGGCTATATATAGTTAAGCATTCAAGCAACAGGCATGTTTTGCTGTGTAAAGTTTATTAGGATCTATATGGTTTATACTACTATCTACGGTTTAGAGGAAAGTTGTGA
Organism: Spea multiplicata; assembly: GCA_009364415.1. Lineage (NCBI taxonomy): Eukaryota > Metazoa > Chordata > Amphibia > Anura > Pelobatidae > Spea > Spea multiplicata. The sequence goes on along the minus strand of VKOC01016684.1, from coordinate 83,978 downwards.
CTGTAGTCGTGTTAGCTCATTTTAGCTATGAAAAAAAAAAACCTTACCGAGATCATCTAAGAGCTATTTTTATTTTACAGTAAGACAAAACAAGATTTCCAGAGCAGCTGTGACCAGAGACATAACATGGCTGGTAAGACGTAGATACATCAATGTAGATGACAGGAAAAGTAAACAACCGCATGACAAGTATTGAAAATATACATAGCTCACACAGCGACAGTTGTGGAGCAGAGAGGTATGAATTACAAACAGCGATTGTATAATACAAGGCATAACAGGGAGGATAAAGCCAGAGCTTGAATAATCCCACGAAGGCAGCGATGTCAAGGACAGTGCAGGGTTCTGTCACGCGGCCTTGAGGGATGAGAGAACTCGCTGAGTGGTTGCTCCAAGTTGCGGGGTACTTGTAATCCCAGGCGTTGCAGGAAAGGTGCATCACCATCAAGCCCTCTAAGCGTCAGGAGCGAGCCACCATCCTGAACCATGAGCTTAAAGGGGAACCCCCAGTGGCAGGAGATCCCCCTTCTCCCGCAGGAGAGCCGTCACAGGCTTCAGGGCCCGTCGCTTGTGGAGGGTAGAAGGGGCAACATCAGCATACCATCCATTGCAGGTGAAGCATCGCGCGTAGCTCGCAGGATGGCTTCCTTAGTGGTGAAGTAGTGACATTTTAAGATGATGTCCCTAGACGGGTTGCCACGCCCTATGGATCGGCTCGAGATGGAGTTTGGCTTCAGGTGAGTCCGGAAGAAGTTGCCGCAGGTAGTGGTGGAAAAACGGTTGCAGATCAACCAGGGATCCCTTGGATTCTCAAGTTAGAGCGGTTGTCTAAATCCTCCACAGCATCCTGAAGAACCGAGCACGTGGTGCCGGACCATGTCCACACCCCGTTCGCGCTGAGTGCCCGTAAGCTCGTCAACCGCCTGTTCCAGGAGAACAGTCCTGGTGGCCAGTGGTCCGGGGTCCACCGAGATCAAAGAGACCCGCCTTGAGGTCAGATTGTAGCTCAAGTTTGATGGAGAGTATGCAGGCCTTAAGGTGCGCGATGTCACTCCGCGTGCAAGGCGTCTTTTTTGCTTGAAGAACTCCGGTACTTCAGAGGTAACATCCGGTTTTCTGCCTCTACGGGTGGACATCTCGCGTCGGTCGGTAGGGAACCACCGGAGTGTGGGTAGACCGGCTATGAAAGCTGAAGTTGCCAGGTAGTGAGAGGGAGCTAGCTCAAAGTGCGACCATCTTCTCCAGACACCACGCCCCCCCCCCCCCCGAAATCATCTATTTAAATAGATTACTTGTACACATTCTTACCTGCTCTGTCGTAAAGCCTTCAGAATCAAATGCTTCATTAAGAAAGGTTTCGGAAGATGCCAGATTTTCAGGTTCAACATGCTCTATATCCTTTTCAGCTGATGGAGTTAAAGTTCTTGAAGAGGCGGAACTGAAGGTCCTTTAGAAAATGAGAGGAAATAGTGGATTATAGTCTTCTTATCATACATTACAACCAGGAGTAGTTTATCAATCTGGCTATATACATATAAAATGTACTAAAAGTGTTTCCTGTTTTTATCCCAATTACTTAATCTTCACTTTTTGTACAGTATGAGGGCCTTCCGCATGCAATGTGTGGCTCATGGATATATATGTAGGTTGAACATATTTTCCATGCCAGCTCACTCACATTGTCTCCTTACCTTCTCTGCTAACCACTTCCATGTCCCTGTCTCCTTTTCCTTAGCTTCTTCTTGCCTCTTGTTTTTTCTGGCTTACTTGTTAGTCCACTTCACCTCAGTATCAGCTCCGTTGACCAGGCCTTCTGGTCTGCTTCCGCAAAAGGGCGCACGCCCTCTACGCCGATCGGAGGATACTTTTGCAGAGAGAGAAGCGTTTCTGCACCTCTTTCTCCATGAATATGTCTGCATTATTTTGGCTTCTTGGAGAACTTCTGCAAAAGGGCTGGTCATGGCATACACAACATGGACAAGGGACAGGTCCTCCACACCCTCTCCCCTGATTGGAGCATGGGAGAGTGTGTGCAGAGGCGCAATCCTTTTGAGGAAGTGCTCTGGAAGACCCGTCAACAGAGCCTATACCAGGGAGAAGTGGACGAAAGAAATGGAGCAGCATGAAAAGGAGACAGACATGAGTGCTAATGAGATAGCTTGTGTACTCCAATGAAGTTAGAAGTTGAAGCATCACGCAATTCTTACAAATCAACACCTGGCAGAACTAATTTGTACAGGTTTGACAACAGTCAGAATTTTCAGTCATAACCAAGATTAAAAAAAAAAAAGAATTGCACTTCAGCACGTCCAAGATAAATTTGACATAAGATTAGTGTTTTTAGGGTTTTTGACATTTAAGTGCAGCAGTTAGATGAAAGTGTAGTTGTAACAGCACCTTTAAACCAATGATGTCCAACAGTAGACTAATTCCAGTTTAAACACTACTATAAAGGCTTTAGACCAATTTAGAGCAGAATTCCACTCATATTTTTAACTCAATATTTGATGAATAAAATTCAATTCATGAACTATAAAATACATTCCATTCTTAAAAATCATATTTTTGGATAAAGTTGCGTGCACCTGGTACCAACCTTTGTAAAGCTTTCCGTTTTGTGATATACACAAATACGCCGGCTGCAACCACAAAAATGAGCAGAACTCCAACAGTGCCAAGAGTCAGTGGAACAGCAAGTGGTTTTAACCCAGTCTCGCAGAAGTTTCCGCTGTAGCCAATCATACATTGGCATTTGACTTCATCATTTTCAACCACACATGTCCCTCTCATATTGCAAGTTTCAGCGTTGCATGGTCTGGACTCCATTTTTCTTCCAAAACCATCAGTTGGAAGATCCAACTCTAAATCATCTGTATCAGCAGGGGAACTGATCTCGAAGTTTGGAGCTTTGGTCTTAACAATGGCTATGTCTCTATTAGACTCACGAAACCCAGTTGTTTTTTGGGGTGTTGTGACTGACTTGGTTCTAGTATTATTATCATCAAGAAAGGTACCTGAAACAAATAAACTCAATTAACTTTGAAATACATTGGGATAACAAAAAAAATAAAAAATAAAAAAGCTATTGGGACCTGTGAAATGTGCAACAGTATTCAGTACAATCTGAAATCAAGCATATTTGAATATTATAACAAGGAAACATTGGATTCTTACCCGAGAATTCCTTGTTACTTCCCAGTAGCACAGGGGATGGCTCCGCCTATGCGAATAGGGCAGGAAAGAATAAACCGCCCAGAACCTCCCCCTTTACCCACAGTGAATACAAAAAAGACCAAATACGGAAAATAAAATGCCTTTATTTAGGGAGGGCAAAAAAATTGCTACCGGGAAGAAACAACAAAAAGGAACCCTCAGGTAAGAATCCAGTGTTTCCCTTGTTACTCCCGGTAGCACAGAGATACAAATAAAAATAAAAAAAAGCTTAGGGAGAGCAAAAAACAACGGACTCCAAGACTCTTCTACTGAACTTGGCTTCATCCAGACAAGCAGGCTGTAGGCGGTAATGTTTGACGAAGGTATGAACAGACTTCCAAACTGCAACTTTGCAAACCTGCTCAATAGGCACTCCAGCGGCCTCAGCCCAAGATGTCAAGACTGGAGATTAGCCATCTAGCTATAGAGTACCTCGAAAAGACCTTTCCTAGCTCTGGAAAAAAACAATAAATTTGAAGATCTTCTCCATGGAATTCCATCTCCATTACTGGGGTGAGGACAGAAGACCAGAAGGATAATATCCTGATAATGGAATGGTGACATGACCTTAGGAAGGAATTCTGGAGGCGTACGCAAAACTACCCTATCCTTAAACATCTGAAGATAAGGTTTTAAAAACTGATAGAGACTGGATCTCGGCTGCTCTTCTAGCTGATGTTAAAGCTATTAACAGGACCACCTCTGGGAGCTCTATGGACAAACAGATTTGGTACCCGGAGTTGATCAATCAGAATCACCAGACATATGTCCCTCTTGATCTTTCAGAGAAGATGTAACCCAGATTGGATCCGAGAAAAGGCATCCAGTGCTGAGGAATGGCCTGCTGCTCACAGGGAATAGTATAGAGGTAGTTTCTTGTTGGCTGCCGTAGCCATGAGATTGATCACTGGAGTCCCCCAGACCTTCGTGATCCATAGAAAAGTTGCCTACTTCAGGCTCCATTTTCCATGAACAGAACTGCTGAGGAAGTCTGCAGTGACGTTCTCTTTCCTATGGATGAACACTGCCGAAAGGCGAGAGAGATGGAATTCGTCCCACGTCCCGATGCTCTGAAGAAAATTTCCCAATCTGAAGACTTCTCTCGTGCCTCCCTGCTTGTTCAGAAAGACCACTACCGTGCAATTGTCCAAAAGAATTCTGACTGCCCCCCCAGACTGGACTGCCATGAGAGGAGTGCCTTCCAAACTGCTAGGAGTTCCAGCATATCGATGTGAAGGCGACGCTCCTGGTGCGACCAAAAATCTTGATGGAATTTTGTCTATCGTAGCTCCCCAACCGGATAAACTGGAGTCTGTGGAAATTATAGTCCAAGTTTGCTCGGTCCAGATCAGACCCGAACCCAGCCTTTTCACTGGAACTAGAAAAACGCTGGCTGGAATAGAGACCTTCCTTGAGATGGATCCCATGACTTCAGGATGAAACACTGTAGAGGACAGATATGAAGAAGGGCCCAAGCCAGGGCAGGCTTTGTAGACACCATCATTCCCAGAAGCCGCATGAGAAGCTTCAGACTGGAGAGACAGGATAGAATTAAGCTGGTAAGCCTGATCTGAATTTTGTCTGTCGGCAGGAAGACCTTCTGACAAGGAGTATCCAGGATAAAAATCAAGGAAGGGAATTGTTCTGGTGGGAAGCAGACAGGATTTCCAAAAATTGATAATCCATCCCAGATCTTGAAGTAGACACACAGTCCTGTGGATCTGCGGAGATGCCAGTCGTCTAAGGTACCACCTTGATTCCTTCCTTCCTTGGGAAAGCCACAACCCCAGATAGCAGTTTCGTGAAAATTCACAGTGCAGAAGCGAGACCAAAAGGAAAGGCTTGAAACTGGAAGTGATGAGTCCCCAATGAGGACGGAATGGCCACTCGAAGGAACATGAAGATAGGAGTCTTGAAGATCCAGGAGTAGCCAGAAAATCTCCTTCCGAAAGAGGCCCTATGGTGGATTTGATGGATTCCATCCTGAACTTCCTGTAAGCCACAAACCGGGTCTACGATTAGTCTGAAGTCTCCTGATGATTTGGGAATGACAAAGACCTGGGAGTAAACACCACTTCCTCTTTGGGCAGCATGCACTGGAATAAGCAACAGTTTCCTCACAAAATCTCACACAAGGTCCAGAAGCACCATTCTCTTGAAGGGATCGGCAGGAGGAGTAGATACCATAAATTGCTTTGGGAGAGTCCTGACAAGCTCCAGACTGTACCCTCTGGAAATGATTCCCAGGTGTCTGAACAAAAAAAAAAAATTCAGCCTGCCCCCTACTGCAAAGCTTCTGGCGTCACCATTTTTGAGGCTTCATCTTCCTGTTTAGAGGAGGAAGGTCTGCCTCTACCATGGAGGGTCAAAATCTGGAACCGTCTTGAAATCGGGCCTGTGATCTGGAATCTTGACCTCGGGAAGACTTAAAAAAGGTTGGGATGAAAATGCGGTCACCAGTAGCTTTCTCTAATATAATTTCTAGCTCCTTCACGAACAAATCTTTCCTGGAAAAGGGGATTCCGCACAAGTGTTACTTAGAGGCCGAGTATGCTGACCAGAATTTGAGCCATAGAGCCCTTCTAGAGACAACCGACAAGGCAGAGGCCCTAACAGGACTCCATAGCTGAATCACATTAAAAATAAAAAAAAGCCACACTCTTCACATCCGAAATGCCATGGAGAATATCCTCTTCTCCTGCACCCCCTAGAACAGTGATGGTGAACGCGTGGCACGCGTGCCGCTGTTGGCACGCCGAGCAGTCTCTGTGGGCATGCCGTGACTACAGTCATACACTGTAGTCACAGCGTCGGCTCCCGCGGACTACATCTCCCACAGTTCTCTGGGGAGAACCCTCCCCAGAGAACACTGAAGCCACGCCCACGACGTGGAGGAAGCAGAAAGGAGGAAGGGGAAGCAGAAAGGAGGAAGAAAAGGTAAGATTTGTGGAGAACCAAGGTGGGTGGGTGGTTGATTATTTGGGGGTCTGATGTGGAGAACGAAGGTGGATGGGAGGGGGTCTGATGTGGAGAACAAAGGTTTGTGGGGGGTCTCATGTGGAGAACAAAGGTTTTTGGGGGGGGGGTCTGATGTGGAGAACAAAAGGTTGTGGGAGGGGGGTCTGATGTAGAGAACAAAGGTTTGTGGGGGGTCTGATGTGGAGAACAAAGGTTGTGGGGGGGGTCTGATGTGGAGAACGAAGGTGGGTGAGGGGGTCTGATGGTAGATTTGTGTGTGCATATACATATGGTAAGGCATATGTATGGGCACTTGGGCAGGCATATGTGTGTGTATAGGGCAGCTGTGTATATGTGCATACGTCTATGGGCAGTGTATATGTGTACGTGTGTACGGGCAGTGTATATGTGTGTATACGTCTTTGTAAGTATGTGCAAGGGCAGTGTATATTTATGGGGAGGCGTGTGTGAGCAGTTTATGTATGTTTGGGCAGGGGTGTATAAGGGTAGTGCATATGTGTGAGTACTGGCAAGTGTGTATCTGCAGGCAATTGCAGTGTATATGTGTGTGTTTGTGGGCAGGCATGCGTAAGAGCAGTGCATATGTGTGTATGAGCAGGCATGTCATACATAAAGGGAAGAGAATGATTCCTTGTAACACATTAAGTGTGTGCATGCGTGTGTATGTTAAAGTGTTTAAGTGTGTGGACACACAAGTTATCAGCATGCATACAACAGCAAAAATCACATTAATTGTGCCCACAAAAGGCGTCTTTAAAAAAAATACATGCACGTGTACAGTTTTTTTTTTTTGCTTTTTTCAATAAAAAAAATGTTTAATGGAAAGCTCTGTTATTGTGTTTTTCTTTTTAAACAAAAGCTGTTAATTAGTTTGAAAAACTGTACGAATTGTTTTTTCTAAACTAAAACCTCATTATTCAGGTTTAATTGCAGTGTTGGCACTTTGAAAAAAATAAGTCGTTTTGGTTTGCAGTTTGGGCACTTGGGCTCAAAAAGGTTTGCCATCACTGCCCTAGAATGTCATCTTCAATCTGTTGGAGCCATAAGCGCATAACCCTGGCCACTGAGGCTGCTTCAATACCTGGTTTAAAGATTGTTGCTGAGGCTTCAAAAGATCTCTCAGCTGCCCCTTCTGCCTTCCTATCCATGGATCTGGAAAACTAGAGGAATCCTCCAAAGGAATAGCAGATCTTCTAGTGGCTCTGGAGCAGCTATTTTGGGGGCTAGACAGAGCTCAGAGAAATCTTCTGGGAAAGGTTCTTGGAGATGGCAAGCTTCCTTTCAGGAGTCTTCCACTGAGCCATAATAATGGATTTTAAGGTTTCATGTACTGGAAAGGCCTTAGGTTTCTTCAAAGAACTCTGAGAAAAACTGTGGTTTACCCTTCAGCTGCTCTTCTTCCAGATCTAGAGCAGCCCTTACTGCAGAAGCCAGCTTGTTAACCTCCTCTGCTGAAAAGAAAAAGGACTCTTCAGAGAGCTCCCCTTCCTACGGAGATTCAGGTTCCTCCAGGTGCCAGTCTCTATCAGAGCCTGGAGAACCCTATTCGGATAGGCGGAGCCATCTCCTGTGCTACCGGGAGTAACAAGGGAAAAGGTCTGTTAAGTGTAAGCTTCGTAAACTATTGCTACATCACGTCTGAGGAATATCCATTAACAAATTATTAAACAACTTACAGCTCTTCTCATCAGATCCATCCAAGCAATCAGTGTTGCGATCACATATTTTGCTTATGGCAATACACTTAAAGCCATCTTTGCATGGCTGTGTTCCTTTGGGACATTTCATTTCTTCCAAACAAACTGTACCATTCACCAAGCGGTGTCCAGTTGTACACTTGCATGTGCGGCCTTCAGGATACGGCAGACAAATTTGACTACAACCCCCATTGTTGTCTGAACAGCCATTGCTTCCTGTTTGAAAACCAAACAGAAATAGGAAAACATGCCAACACAAACAACCCCCCCAAACAAAAAACACCCCCCCCAAACAAAATCACTTACCTTGTTTTGCAAGACTGCTATACATTCTAATATCAGCCACTGCTTGCCCCATTTCAATAAAGCCTTGTTCTCGAGCTTCTATTTTGCTAAACCAGACCATTGAACCTGACATTTAAACACAGTAAAGATAAGTCAGACGAGCTAAACTGTAGTACAACTTCGCATCTGTCTTAACTGTGTTGCATAAAGCTGGTTTTAGACATAGCAGGTTTGCACTTGTCACCAAGGACCCAAATCCATCCGTCTTTTACCTCACCTGATGCCCTTCTTTTCAAGTTCTAATTGTTTATCAAGCAGTATTTAAACAAACAGGAGAAATGTTCAGCTATTACATTTGTGTTAATTAAACATTACTTGTATGAGGAGCATGACATTTACAAGAGTTTCCAATAGATCAAATTCACAATAAAAAACCTTCGTAAATAGCTCCCCGTAGCCACATCTGTAATGAAAACTACAGTTTCATAAAAAACACTCCAAAGTTTCAACAAAGCAAGTTAGGACTTTAGTAGTGACATATTGCCTTCCTTTTTGAACGGTACACTGCATTTACACAAGTTTATTTATGAGACTATAAGAACTGTCAGAACTTGTAAGAGATGGCCTCGCCTATCCAAGTAGAGCAGGAACTATATTATTAGATAAAGGAATATACCGGATATACCCAAGCTAAACTGTGGTATTAAGACCTACATGCAATGCACACAAGTTACTTTAATAGGAGGAAGTGCCATCAGCAGGGGACAAAAAAAATATATAGAACTGAGTAAAGTGGTAGAAAATGCGTTGAGGGCCTTTAGGACAAATCCCAAAAGGACTCATCAGGTAAACATGTTATATGAAAAAGCGATATATCTCCACCCCCCAAACACCACAATAATAAATAATTCCCTGAAGCCTACGTAAAAGCATTTTCAACAAAAAATATATATATATATATATATGCAAACATACCATTCGAAGACACTGTCCAGAGTAAAACACCTTCTCCTGTTGTGAATAGATTCAAGTCGTGCAGTTCATTACGTATAAGCTTGTACTTCGAGCCATCCAATTTTATGGATTCAATTGTGCCAAGTACTGTATTTAAAATAAAAAATATATACTACATATAGCAATTGTTAAGTTATGCTATAGGACAGCATCATTGCTTAACTTGGTTCCTATACATTAGGCAGCATACTGGTATGTATAGAAGTCCCAGACCATTGATCTTCCACTAATCTTACAGTAGTCATTATGCATTCTGGTGGGTAGCATTCTCCTGGCATCTGCAAAACCTATATTCACCCATGAGGTCACACTTCACTGGTAAATCCAGGGAAAATGTTTCCACTGCTCGAGCGGCAGTGTGTGTGCTTTATACCACGCAAGCCGACACTTGCTATTTTCCCCCCATTTTCATTATATATATATGAAACATGGGTATATTATATATAATTTTGTTCTTAGGACAGTTGTGTTCAGCCCCTTATATGTGCCTGAACTGTTATATCACGCAATGTCATCTACAGTACATACTACATACAGCCACATCTATTTAATAAAATTACTAAATTCTTGTGGTTTGGCACACAGGGAAAAAATGTTTGTTTTTCCACTATATGTAATCATTCGCCCTAAATTAGGTATCCATGAATGTCTTATCTTATCCAGGAGGGGAAACTATATATAAAAACAGACAATACACATAAAACGGTTACAAGTAATATTTTATGGGACGTCACAGCTCAATGCGTACATACCACGGTCAGCCCAGTACAGCCGGGTTCCTGAGTCTGCAAACGTTAATCCAACTGCTACTCTGTTTTTCTTCCATATGGCTTTTCTTTTGGTTCCATCCATATGAGAACATTCTATCTTTGGAGAGTACTTTAGGCCATCTGAACCCACATCAGAGTAGCACATCACACTTGTGGGAGGGTGGATGGCAAGGCAGGATAGACGTGAAATACCCTCAATGACTAATATTGTTTTGTACAAGCCATTGGAAGATGCAACTTTAATATGTGGTTTAGAGGTACTAATCCAGAAAATATTTCCAGTTATCCAGTCGACGGCAATGGAAACAACATTGTCCTCCACAGATAAGATTTTTTTCCAGTCATTTGAAATGTTTTCCTTTACTTTTGCAGCTGCTATGTAGCCACCATTTTTGACAGCAAATATTAGTGATCGATCTTGAACAACATAATCAATAGATGAGATTTGGTTCACATTACTCAAAGTTACCAATTTAGTCTTTGTAAGAGCTTCATGACTAGCATATGTCAGCTTCTGCAAGTACACCTGAAAGGGGAAAACAAAAAAATCTTTAAACTGAAGTAATAGCTACCATTGTGTTGGCTGTTGCAGTAGCTTGTTGATTGCTGGGTTGAAATAGGCAAGCCTGAGTGAATATTCATCTGGCAGACATGGCCCTTTTGGTTTCAGGAGCACTTTTTATAGTGGTTGCAAAAGCAGGTGATGTGGCTTAGTGGTATGCTAGCCCATCCCTGCCTATATTTTAAGTATTAGTCCATGCCAACATAATTTAACCATTGATTTATTCTAGCCTAGGCCAATCAGGCTCACCTACAAATACTTTAATAGGTTGGGGAAATCAGATATCTCCATTTACACTGCATACCAAGTGGAGTGCCAGGATATGTCAAAATGACAGTAATTCATATTCACTTTTTACCTGAGTAACTGATGTTGGTAACGCAATTAACAAAAATGGAGAATCCTTAAAAGGGACACATTTTCGCATATCACTTGAAAGAAGTAGTGCCCTCGGGCACCAACAACTTCCTTTCAAATCAGGACCAATAAGACACAAGTGGGAACATTTCTTTTTCTGACATGGGTTCTCCATTCTTGGTTGTAGAACTTCATGCATTACCTAAAAATACAAGCATTAGCAGGATAAGGAAAAACCTAGACAAGCTGCAGAAGTGTCCTGAAATTGTGCCATGGTTCATGAAAAACCTCCTATTCACAACAAATAGCATAAAAAACTATTTAAAGTGGTATATAATTTTAATATTCCAACAAAATCATTTTGTTCTGCACCCCAAGGGCCAGTAACACAAGTAAGACTACATGTGTGCATTCACTATTAATACAGTCTCCCAAACAGCACAATGAAAAACTGCTGTACCACATTCATGCCAGTGACACACAATAGACGGTCCACATAATAGTATTCCAAGATTGCAGCAATTTACCTTAACACCATAAGGCTGACCATGACGTTTTAATAGAACTTCCCATTTTTTACCAGTGTTCTTGTCAATTTTTTGTACTGTCCTGGCTTTAATTTCAGACCAATAAATATAGTCTTCAAACACCGTTAAGGAAAATGGGCTTTGGATATTTTTCAGCTGAATAATCTGCAAAATAAAACCAAATACAATGCATAATGGCGTAAACAAAATGGCTTCTCCATTTAATATAAAAGCACAAGTTATTCACATGCACAGACACATTTATGGTTCCTAATACATGGCTAGTGTATCAAAAGGCACAGATTAGAGTTTTATGTCACTTAGTCCTCAACGCATGCCCTCTACTACTGTTGCCCCACAAAGGATATCATTCAAACAATTTACATTCCTTTAAAATTAATACCATGTTACCATCCTAAAACAAGATAAAACCATTAATTTTTGCTTTACCTTAATATCTGTGCCATGCAAACTTGCTGATCCAATACAATGTAGTTTATCATCAGACCAGTAAATTTTCCAGCTCAAAAGATCAAGTGCTAAACCTGTTGGCCAACCAAGTTGTTCTGTAATTAGAACTTTCCGGTAGGTCCCATCCATACCAGCTTGTTCAATTTGAGGATGCCGTCCAATTTCAGACCAGTACATTAATCTGTGAATTACAAGTTGATGAGTATATATTCTTTTAATGTAAAATTTACCTTAACTGATCTTTAATGATTGTGGTAAACTGTATTTCTCCTTTACAATGCAGATATTTAGAGCAACAACTCAAGAACGAGGCCTGAGAATAAATTAAACTTGACACTCAACTGGGAGGTAGCCAAAAAGGTCTCGTTTTGTCCAAGCAGATATCTTATGACAGTTAGACATAGGCTTTCCTTTTTATTTTAGGATTCAAGGTTGTCGGTCTTATTACCTCACACACGTGTTAATGCAAAGAAAAGTTAGAAAAAACAAAACAGAAGGTCATGGCATATTTGGAGGCCTTTCCAGATTGCTTTGATGAGCTGTGTAACCTGTATATAGAAGCTTTATTTTAAGATTAAGAAATATTTTAGACAAATGAGGTTCAATTTTAAGAAAATAGATATGAAAAGGCATATGATGGTAAAAGCATGGAGATTTTTTGTAAGTGCATGAATAGGGTGCACAACAGGATTGTTCTTTATCAGCCGAATATAATTATTTTAAAATAAATATTTAAAAATGCACTTGTAGAATGTTTGCAATATCCCAGGATTGACATTAGGTAATATTTTTTACAAAAAAAAAAAAAAAACGAAGTAAGCTATATGAAAGTCTTATTCTAGTGTGTTATGAACACAGTATAAGGCATAGCTGAAATTTTAGCCTAGAATTTGTAGTTTTATTTTCATTTCACAAGGTAAAAATGACATTTAACTGACCCATTAAGTGGATGAAGAACCAGAGAATGAGGTTGCTCAAGATCTTCATCAATTACAACTGCATACTCTGGATATCCTTTCCAAGTGGAGTTTAGTGATGTAGCCAGGATCTCACCAGCTGACCCATCAGTCCAGTATAGGTTCCGCCCAGCCCAGTCAACAGCAATACAGTCCGATTTAATTCCTGAAAATAAAAAGTGTTCCAACAGTAGGCACAAAGAAAATATAACATGGCACTCTGCTCTTCAAATTCAAATTTCTAGGCTCCAACGTTCAATAACAGCTGCCATTTCTCAGTCACATTTAACCAGAAAGATTCAAAACAAGCACTTGTGTCAGTCATATTTATGTGCCAAAACCATTACAGAGAAGACCCTGAAACATTCGTGTAATGGTGTTGGCTCTTAAACTGTGCCCTCGCCACCCATAATTTAGTGAAGGTATGATTTTTTTTTTTTTTTAATCTTTCTTCCTCCAAATACTTATCTGTCAAATGAAGTGAGACCTAGATGCACTGTGGATTTTTCTTCACAAGAATATAGATCATTGAAAGAATTACCCTTAACTAGGGTCCCTTTAGCCTTAGTTCCCATTGTGACCCATTTTATGCTTTCTGCATTGAGGTCCATCCAGAAGATCCTCTGCTCCATCACATCATAATCCACAGAGATGATCATCAAATTTTTGTCTGTAGACGCTAGAATCTCTTCCTCAGAAGTTCGTAATTTATAAAGCAACAGCTCATACTGAATGGCTATCAGCAATACGGGCTCTGAACCTTGAAGGGAAAAATAAAATATGAAACACAGAGCAGAGCTCTAGTTAAATGTTAATGCAGGTTAACCGCCCATCCATGTGCTTCAGCAAGTCTGTTGAATGGTCATGTTTAGGATTTGAGACCCTAAAATACCAGAATCTAAATCTCACTACGAGCTTTGATGCCTTCACCATAATTCATCTGAGCACCAGGAAGGTTATGGAGCATATTTTAGATTACTTATATGCTAATGTAAAGCATTGCTTGAATTTATGACTACAGTTAAGAAAGCTGCATTTGCAAAAGAATTATGGAATAGAAATAGTGGTACTATACTGGTGCATGGACATGAATGTTTACCTGTTACTTTGCACTGATGACCATCAGGCTCTAACATATATCCAGGATGACAGGCACACGTATATGTGCCATTTTGATTCATGCAAGACTGGCTGCAAGGTTTATATTCCTTACATTCATTTATATCAATACATTCACGGTCCTCTAATTTGAAGCCCTTCTCACACAAGCACTCCTGGAAACAAAATCAGAAATGTTTTGGTTGCACATTGTGCCGTTACAAGGTACTGCACATTATACAGACTTGAAACCAAGAAAACCCAAATTTCCTCATCTTTGCACTGCTACTATAAGTTAGTGATTTGGTTGAGATTTTTTTTCTTTAAAGATACAGTATTGTGATCTGAGGTAGGATTTTTCTTCAATGTAGATATTTGGGATTGAAATGGTTAACCATAGCCTTTTTGTTTAACACGTGTACCCACTTTGAACTTTTACCACATTATTTGAGAATGCTGCCAAAATGCTAATCATAGCTTGTTTAAGCCTCCTTGAGCCCAGAAAAAGTATCTTATAATGACTGGCAAAGGTCCCGGAACCTGAGAGGGAAATTTGACTCATCTATAGCAGGCAAACAAATAAAGCGGTACGGAATTTAAGTAGTTTGGACATTTGTTTTCATTATTTTGTTGTGGCCCTTCTCGTTATACAGACATTCATACAAATGTACAAAACTAGCAATTTATTAAAAAAAAAAAAGTCTGTATGAATCCAAATGCACAAGTCTAATATTCAGATTGTGGCAGTAGTAATAAAAGGAGGACCTTCAAAATACCCTGTAAAAGTTAAATTACCAATTTTTTTTTTTTTCTTCTCACAGAAGAAGAAGATACCTGAGCCATGTTATTAACTTTGTTAAATAAAATGTGGAACTCTGCTTATGTTTTACCAATATAGAATACTCACCGGTCCATCCGGAGAAACATAGCAAGAATGAGAGCACTCTCTTTCACAAGGAATATTGCATTTCCCACCCTCGTCCGAACCATCCAGACAGTCATTTTTACCATTGCACACAACAGTGGTGGGGACACAGTCAAGTGTTTTACACTGGAATGTGCTATTAGGGCACGGTTTGTTTCCACCTTGGAAAATAAATTAAGGCTATTGAGCTTGTCAAAGTGTCATACACTTACATTTAACAGCATTTTAAATTCTAGAAAAAAAAATTGAAACACTCACATGTAGATTCATCGCTGCCATCTCTACAGTCTTTGCTTCCATCACAACGCCAGAAAGTTGGTACACACTGGTCTTCACTGGCACATTGCCACTGCATATTACCACAAGTGATCTTTTTAAATATGCACCCCTAATACCATAAATGACATATCAAAGGAACATGGATATTAACGGAGTGTATCCGATTGACGAGAGCCAATACGTTCTCCACCAAGAACCCCTCAAAAAAACTTGGAATCATAGATTTAAAGTGTCGTAGTAAACATTTACAAAGTTGTTTGAGGGTTTTTGTTTAGTTCACCAAAACTACACCACATATGGACTTTGGCAATACACAGACTGGAAATGTAATGACTTCTGTATGGACAGCCACAGTTGAGTGTATGGCCTTTATTTTAACGTTTTTTTTGTTATTTAGCAGTGGCATATTACTTTTATTTGAACTGTGTTTTTGTATACCTCCTCATCTGTACCATCTTTGCAGTCCTTGCTGCCATCACAATGCCAGTCCCTCAGGATACATTCTCCACTCTGATGACACTTAAATTCACCATCTCTACACTGCAAAGGCCGGGGAATTGTACAGTTTAGTTCATCCGAGTGATCATCACAGTCATTGTCCCCATCACATCTCATGGTGTACGGAATGCACTGGCCATTGTCACACTGGAACTTGCCAGAACTGCATTCTTTACGCTCTATAAAAATATAAACACCTTACGTTATAAACGTATTTTCGTCCCATGTATTATAGCCATGAAAATATATAATAAGGAAATCATGTAAATACGAGTTTTGCATTTGTGTTTCCTTTATTGTTAAATAAAGACACTGGAATGATCCACTACAGACATGCAAAGAAAAACCGTGACAAGACTACTGTATTCTACATTTGGAACAATCAAGAATACTAGAGAATTTGCTATAAAACTGTTGCATATTGAGTGCCAATGTGGAACCTTGTTATCTCTGCCGTCATAGTTTTAAAGCATGAAATACAAGCACAGTCATGGTTTGGAACACTGCCCAACAAAAAGGAGTTGTTTAGTCAACTAGTTAAAACTGGAAGGCCCATTAGTTAGTATGTATTGCTGAAGGGTAGGATTCAGGATGAACTCTGTTCAGTGTTACAGCACATACTCTAAGCAGAAATATGAAGATTACTATTTTATGAATGTTCAGCCTTCTCAGTCACCTTCGGATACACATGTATATCCTTAAACCCTGGGGTAAAAAGCCCATTAGGATGTACAGGTAGGTCCTTCTTTGTTACAATGGCAGGGAAATCTCCCTGATGCTACACAGGCGTTCATGATGCCTATTAATAACCTGGACTCTCCTCTTCCTGCTGGAAGTGTCACTGCGATCACCGGGAGAGCCGGAACGCAGTCATTTTAAGGAAGTTTACTTACAAGTTTCTAGATGGCCTCAACAGGCTTTCCAGAAACTACCATTGTTCCCCCTTGCTGGGGAATCACAATTACTGCAAATAAAAAATTGTTTGGGAGCCAAGTGATGTCACCATGACAAATAGGTATGTGGGGTAAGAATAATCAGGTGTTGCTTAATTGGGTCATTGTTTAGCTGTGGCACTTCTGCTGAACAAAATGCAAAAAAGGCGAATCATTGTTTAACATAGTTAAAATGACAAATATTTTGGTCCTTTTGTTATGAAAACTCCCTGGCCTCAGGGGGTTATTATACACTTACCACATCCTTGCTCATCAGCTTCATCAAAACAGTCAGGGTTACCATCACAGACCCAACTCCGAGGGACACAGCGGGTGTTACGATCACACAGCATGGCGCAGGTTTCTGTCGGTTTCCAGCAGCCTTGCTCATCAGATGCATCGGGGCAGTGAGGTATACCATCGCAACGGTACCTTTCCTGGATGCATTTTTTACCATCTTGGCACTGGAAAATATCTTTAACCAGAAGCCAGTAAAATAAAGAAATGACACCAGCTCTGGTAAAACACTAAGAATGTGTACTTAAGTCAAATAAACAACTATTAAAAGGAAATATGGAAAATCAGTACTACTGAAAGAGGGTCAAATGAAAAATTTAAAAGTTGTCCTATTTATACAGGACCATCCAGCACACAAACATTTCCATTTAAGAATATAATTGAATATTATTGTCTTGTCACCTCCACTTTAACACGACAGCAAAAAATAAATGGGAGCACATATATTTTCAAAAAAGGGGCCATAAACATTTTTGGTGCACATGTCCCTTGTTTGTGTGGCCTCATACTTTCTGCTACAAATGCGTTTTTGGATATCTTGGATATCTTTGGATATCTTTTTTGCAACTGAACACCAGGTATCAGTCACCCTGCTCTCTCTCCCAAGAGGTAGACACTCCTGCCACTGGAGGAGTAAGGCTGGTTGGGGAGCTTTACCTCCCTCTAACCTGCCCAGAAAAAAAAAAAAAAAAAAAGTGTGCTCCATCACAGCAATCCCTCACAATGCATGGCAGCTATTGAAGCTTAGCGCCAGGATAATGTTATTTCTTGGGCTCAGCACTGAAACCATGCGTACTGTGATCAGAAACAGGAGTTCTTTGGGAAAAAACTTCATGCTCCCAACACGTCCATAAAGAAGAGGGACAAAGAAGAGCGAATGGGTAGATGGGAAAAGAAAAAAAAATAGAAGGGGAAAGCAAGGGTAGGTAATTAAGTGATGGGAGATAGGCGAGAGATTAAAGGTTTGAAAGTTTGTATGGCAAGGCTAGTGTAGACTAGGAGGCTTAAGTGAGCCATGAAGACATGACTGAATTCTGACGTTGCAAGATACAGTCCTTGGGTGGGAGGATGAAAAGCAGCAACACTAGCACCAGCACATTTTTTTCGCAATACAATTTAGTACAATGCAAATGTCATTTAAAACAAGAATTAAAATATGCTATTTTGATCTTTTGTCAGACAGTGTGGTACCTGGCTTGCTACAGTAAAGTGCACAGTTATCCTCATCTGATCCATCTAAACAGTCCTTTTCCCCATCACACACAAATTCTGAAGATATACACTCCTTCCCATCCTTGCAAGGTACAAATGTTCGTGGGCAAAATGGAGTAATCGGGAAACTGAAGTCTTCCACTGAACTTTCCCCATCTGTGAAAATTCAACGGTTACATTGACAAGGCAGATGACAAGTAGACTACAGGACATGATTTATGTCTGTGCAAGTGTTATCTTAGAGCTCTATACCTGTAAGACCTGAAGGAACTAGCTTCTTTAAATGTATACATTTGGTGCTGCACTAATGAGAGGGATGGAGCAATTAGTAGTTAGGCAGTAGTGTAAAAAAGTATACGCTGTTCAAGTTGCATGTCAGGCCACTGGACAATCTTGCTTCCTGTGTGTGAGAAATGCATTAGACTTCTGGGTGGGGGGGGTATACACCATAGTTGCCAACTTTGGCACCTGTTGTCCTGGGACAAAAGGATGCAAGGTTATGCAGCATTGCATAACCCTTGCACATACTAGGTGTTTTGGAGCTCATTTACCAGCGTTTATACTAAATCTAAGACATACAGTTTAAATTTAATGCTGCCTTGTGCAGAGGAGAATTCTTACCAGGACAGACCCCAATTTGATGAGACAAGACCCAGCAAATACAGGAGGGATAGTAAGCCTGATACACAAATGAACATTGACAGACTCCACCAATCCTCTTCATCAGATAAATTGGCGGCAGGGTATTTTAAGTGGGAACTAAATCCCTAGGCGACAATATAGCTGAAATACTGTCCCACCACCCAGTAAAATTCTTATTTTAGTTAAAAGATTTAGTTTAAGTGTATTGCAGGTATAATTGATACATTATAAGGCCAGGTGTACGTGGACACTTAATGTTTGGTGTTTCAGCCACACCCATTGCCTACAAGGGTTTAACACTATCCTGTTCCCGCATGATTGTGCCCGTGTGCACAAAACAAGGACAATAAAGACATGGTTTGAGGAGTTTGGAGTGGAAGAACTTAACTGGGGCCTGTGTGCAGGCCGCTTAACTTGGTATTAATTGGAATGCCGATTGAGACCCAGGTCTTCTCGTCCATCATTGCCTAACATCACTAATGCTTTTTTGGCTGAATGAGCACAAGTTTATATAGAATATCCTACATGCTCTTATAGATGGGATGTATATCTTGATATATAAAACTAACATATTTTATTTGCATCATTGGTGTGTTTGCATGTTTTACAAAAAAAACCATAATAATAATAATATTACCATCAGAGCAGTTTCCCTTATCATCTGGGCACAAGCATTTAATGACCTGTCCAGGACTAGCAACACATATCTCTTCGGAAGAACAACCACCATTGTCAAGGCTGCACACAGACTGGCTTCCTTAAATCAAAAGTTAGTAAAATAAGTGTCTCTGAATAATTTGTTCAGTGCTTACAAGAACAAGACATTAATATAAAATACCTAGGTGTATAATGGAGCTGGATACAACCATTATAAGTGCCATAGAGAAAAGGTTTGAGGTTAACTCACAAGAAAGGACAGCCTCTCTATAGCCCATCCTATGGTGCATCCCTACTTGCAAAGTAAGGGGGCATGGGGCCAGAGCCGATCTGCACCCAGGCTCCATAAGCATTGACCTTGATGGCAGGTGCCCACAAGCCCAACATCTGCCCAATTGCTGGCACATAGTGCTTAGGGAGCACCAAAGCAGAAGCCTGGAGTGACAAACCTTGCACTTCCACAATAGAATGTAAGACAGAAGAGGAGAAGGTTGTGAGATAGGGAACAAGGGTGATAGATTATGGGGAGAAAGGTGCACTGTACGGTAAAGTATGAGACATTAAGTTTGTGTGTGTGTGGAAAGGTTGTGCAAAATTGTATTCTGCCCTGGGTGACTATCTCCGATTATGCCACTGCCTACTCTAGATGTTTAATAGGTATGTTAACTAGCAGGGATGCACTGTAGAACAGGTTGTTAAGTGGTTGTCTCATGTGAAATCTTGCTTTTTTTTTGTATAGTACCCATTACAGATGGCCAAAATACTCCCATATCACCAAAAACTTACACCATTAAGTTTGTCAACTATTCACATTGATACAAATATAAGACTTATCAGAAATATTTTAGAAGTCCATTATAAACTGTGAGATGAATATTTAAAATTGAAGGGAACATAGTGAATCATTACTTATTATTGAAACATCAATACATAGACATATATATATATATATATATATATATCAAGGTCTAAAACAGAACTGTGTACAGGACTGATACTGCTAGTATGGGGGGGGGCATACGCTGTAATGGGGAGAAGAAAAAACCCAACACAGATCACCTGCCTTTTAAATAACTTGATGTCAAAATTTGGAGGTTGGTCACATTCTCTTGTCTCAGGGTTGTAATAATCTTCTTTGCTTTTTTATCCCATATTTCTATTAGAGGTTCATTATAGGATACTATATAGGGTCCATACGCATCCATCAATATACTTGTAAAATTATCCATCAGGTGTAGTAATTTTCCTTTTAGAAGTCCAAATGAATAAAGTCCTAGGATGGGTGGGATGGAGAAGAATCTTCAGGAAGAACAGCTTGATACACGTAACAGACCTTGAGAAAATAGCAACCTCTACACAAAACAGTTAGATTCAAGGTACCTACAGTCAGATCTGCACACCATAAATGCAGTTGTGGAATTTCTTTGCCAACACCTCTTGCAGACTGCACATGGGTGTAAAAGTGCATTGGATACATACAGCTATTACTTTTAGAGTCATTTTTTGTTAATCTGAAGTTTTGGTGCAGTGGCACAAATGCTAGAATCATACTACCATTACAATATTCCTGCCAAATGCATTTTTCCCACCAGAACTCTTCATAAAACATTGCTATTGTTCCATACACTTACCAAATGCCTGGGAGTGCCACACAATGCTGTACAATGTTAAATCTAAACTCATTTGTGCAAAGTCTGTGCTTTGAAACACATCCTGTATGTCACTACCAATGAGACTCATCCGCCTAATAATTTTCTCATCTTCGACAACATACAAAAATGACTTTTCCCAGTTTACGAGTAAGTTATTTATGGACTTGTTTGACTTATAGATGGTTTTTGTACCAATTCCAGAATACTTAGTCACAAAAACTGTGTTCTTTTCACAAGACAGCCAATATATGTTGCCAGTAGGGATGTCGATTTTTGCCAGACAAACTAAAGGAAGAAAAAATAAGTCAATTGTTGATAATTACACTTCATTATTATTCGTTTCATATAGCCCCATCAAATTCCACAGTGCTGTACCATGGATAGACAAGACATAAGTAGTATGTAGCATATTGAGTTGCTTCTGCATTGAGATACAGGAGTTCCCTTGAAGGAGTATACGTGGTGGAAAAAGCTTTGGTTGCATTTAATTACTCAGTCATCTGTTTTTGGTGCGTCTTTCTTCTGTGTGCTGCAGCTCAGTTAATTGAGGGGAATGGTTACCTAGTTTCACCTGTGTGGGTTTATCTATATAAAGCCCTAACTCACAGATTGAGTTGCTTCTGCATTGAGTCTTTTTCAAGTAGGCTATTTTAAGTAGGAGTTAGGAAACAAGAGTTGAAACTATAGTTCTGTACTTATAGCCGTTTATTTTTGATGGGTGTTCTTGTTTAACTGTTATGTAGATTTCTCATTTATTTATTTTTCTTATACTTGATCGTGAGTATGAATATGGGAGTTAGCAAGATTGATGATCTGACTCAATGCACAACTTGCCTCGTGTATGCATGCCTGGATGAATACATCCAGGGTCCATACCTCTGTGGCAGGTGTGAGCAAGTGGCTTCTCTGGAGGCTCATATTAGAGATCTGGAGAAGCAAATTGCAACTTTGAGAGAGATAGACAATCTTTAAAGGAGTCTGCTGCTCACTGAGCAGAGTGTAGAGGGGGCAGGGAGGAGATAAGTCAGCTGGGGAACAGGCACGTAGCTGGGTGACAGTTACACATGGTAGCAGAGAGGGAGGGAAGAGGAAAGGTTTAGCTAGTCCTGACCTTGTGCAGCCTAACAGATTTGCCTGCTTGAGTGAAGATGTTGGGTGTATCAGCTCAGGAGTAGCTGTACTGGAAGCTGTTCCTTCTTACAGCACAGGGAACAGCCCCTCTAGTATGAGTGGGGTTGAGATCTTAAGAAAGGCTAGACAGGTTGTGGTGGTAGGGGACTATTAAGAGAGCAGATAGGGTAATCTGCTGCTCGGATAGGCTCAACCCGACAGCTCGGGTCTGGCATGTTGCTGAGAGAGTGGATGGATTATTGGGTGGTGCTGGGGAAGATCCAGCTGTCATGGTCCATATCGGTACCAATGACAAAGTCAGTGGAAAATGGAAGGTCCTAAAGAACGATTTCAGGGAATTAGGAAATAAACTGAAGAAAAGGACCTCCAAGGTAGTATTTTCACAAATATTACCTGTGCCACGTGCAACAGTAGAAAGGCAGGGGGGGATCAGAGAGGTAAATGCATGGCTAAAGTCATGGTGTAGGAAGGAGGGTTTTGGCTTTCTAGAGCACTGGGCTGATTTTGCGCTTGGCTACAATCTTTATAGCGGTGATGGATTGCACCTAAACGGAACAGCTTCTGCTGTGCTAGGGGAGAGGAAGCTAGAAGGCTGGAGGGGTTTTTAAACTAGTGGTGGGGGAGGGGCAAGATCAGAACAGAGGCAGTAAGTATTAATAAAACTTCTCAAAATTCAAGAGAATCAGGATAATATTAAATGTATGCTTGCTAATGCAAGGAGCCCAAACAACAAAATGGGGGAACTAGAGGCAATAGCATTCACTAAGCAATATGATATAATAGCCATAACAGAAACATGGTGGGATGAGACCCATGACTGGGCAGTTAACTTAACTGGTTACATGTTATATAGGAAGGACAGAAAAAGCAGGAAGGGAGGAGTACGCTTGTATGTTAATGAGCTAAAGTCAAATATTAAGCATCTTGAATGCGACAAGGGAAGTGTGGAAGCTTTATGGGTAGATAAAAAAAAAAGGAAATGAACTACTGGTTGGGATATGTTATAAACCACCTAATGTTAATAATGATGAGGAAGAGCAGCTGTTAGAGCAAATTGAGAAAACTACACATCTGGGAAACACGTTAATTATTGGAGATTTTAATTACCCGGACATAAATTGGGATAGAGGGACTAGTAGTTCTGCAAGGGGATTCAGGTTTTTGAACCTGTTAAATGACACCTTCATGTCACAACTGGTACAAGCACCAACTAAAAAGGATACTTGTTTGGATCTGGTGATAACAAACTGTGGATCTTGTGTCTAACATTCAAGTGGGGGAGCACTTGGGTAATAGTGATCACAATATGGTCTCTTGAAATAAACTCAAAAAAGAAATTGCCCATGGGGAATACTAAAACGTATAATTTTAAGAAGGCCAATTTCAATAAGATAAGGGCAGCTTTACAACTTATTGACTGGCAAAAACTCTTCAGGGATAAAAATACTGAGGAAAAATTTTTTATTTTCAAACAAATATTAGCAGGGTACACTTCTCAGTATGTACCACTAGGAAACAAATATAAAAGAAACAAATTGAAACCGATGTAGCTTAGTGAGGTCGTTAAGCAGGAAATTAAAACTAAGAAAATGGCTTTTACAGCATTTAAATCAGACGAATCAGAGGCATCCTATATAAGATATAAGGAAGCCAATAAAGCATGCAAAAAAGTGATTAGATTGGCTAAACTAGAAAATGAGAGGGTGATTGCCAAAGAGAGCAAAACTAACCCCAAAAAATTCTTTAAGTACATAAATTCTAAAAAAACAAAGAATGAAAACGTAGGTTCATTAATAACAGAGAGGGGAGTGTTGGTTAAGGAGGACCAGGAAAAAGCAGAAACTTTAAATAACTATTTTTCCTCAGTATATGTTAAGGAGGGACCTATGGCAATGGATATACATAGGACCACTGAGAAAAATTTTCAGTCAAACTGTGATTGGATGGCTCAGGACAAGGTGCTGCAGCAACTAAAGAAAATTAATGTTAACAAGGCTCCGGGGCCCGACGGTATTCACCCACGAGTACCTAAGGAGCTGAGTCAGGAAATAAGTGAACCTCTGTTTCTAATCTTTCGGGATTCTTTTCTTTCAGGAATTGTACCAGAGGATTGGAGGAAGGCAGATGTGGTTCCTATTTTCAAAAAGGGTTCCAACTCTGTGCCCGGAAATTATAGACCTGTGAGCTTAACTTCTGTGGTTGGGAAAGTATTTGAAGGGCTGTTTAGGGATAATATTCAAGAATTCCTTGGGAAGAATAGTATTATTAGCATAAATCAGCATGGTTTTATGAGACATGGATCCCGTCAAGCCAATTTCATTGTATTCTACGAAGAAGTAGGTAGAAGTGTCGATCAGGGTGTTGCAGTGGATGTAATCTACTTAGATTTTGCCAAGGCGTTTGACACTGTTCCATCCTCAACACTGCAAGTAGTGTCACCATTCCTCATCTGCTGCCACACTATGCCAATCACTCCATTGGCTCCCCATATGCTTCAGAATCAAATTCAAACTTCTGACCCTGACATGACTTGCGTCTCTCTCCTACTGTCATTACTTATCTGCTTATTCAGTATTTCACTCGTGCTGTACCTCTTCTTTGGAATGCCATACCCTGTTCTGTCAGATTTTCTCCCACATATGCAATTTTCAAAATCTCTCTGAAATACCAATTTTTCAGACAAGCGTAAAGCTCCTAACATTCTTAGCCATCATCCTAATCATGCCATCTGATTAATCAACTCATCCTCATCCAAGCAGTCCTCTCCTACAGTTTCACTTTCCCCTCAATTGACTAGATTGTAAGCTCACAAAAGCAGGGCCCTCATCTCCAGTTTACCGTGTGTGATTAACCACCTACAAAAAGTGAACAGCAGGTTTAGTTTTGCCCACTAACGTGGTCTAAATTCACTAAACATAGTCCCTAACCTTAATGTAAGCGTGCTCACAGACCCTGTTTTAATCAAATGATCTTGCTATGCGCAACAATTAGAGCCAATTAGTTAAAATTGTCATGCTACAAACACACACACATACCTGGACCACCCGTTTGAATTACTTGTAATCCTGAACCAATGGCTCTTGTAAGTTGCCCTTGATCATCAATCCAGTATGTTAGATCTCTCTTCCAGTCAACAGTCAGGAGTTTCACATTTACATCAAACTGCTGTTTAAGTGTCCTTTTCTCAAATGTTCCTTTGAATCCAAATTCTAGCAGATTTATCTCATTAGTAGTGCTGCACATAATCGTAAAGTCTAAATGAGAAAGAAGACACCAGTCATCATATGAAGTTTAATACATATTGTACCTGGCGGCATCCTCTTGCAAATGCCTTGTTGATTCTGCAGAATCACTCCATATACATTTACCCTTTTACCCACTCCCTACCTGTGCCACAGATTGTCTGCTTCACTCAAATGTGTCAATGGTGTTTAAGTGACAGCCTCTTATTCTGCATATTGCTGTAGGAAATGATTGCAACATTTACACACACATCTATATCTATCCATCTCAGAACTTACTTTCACATTTTCCAGATGGTAGGAGAAAAAGGCCTTCAGGGCAGGTACACTTATAGGACTTTGGCAGAACAGGTGACAACAAACAGATGTGGCTACATGTTTTTTGAGAACATGGGGACTGATTATCTGGGGGTGAAAAAAAACAGCCTATTAGAGTCAAAGTACAATGCAGCTATAATTTCTGATAAAGCAAGAGTCAAGCTATAACTAAAGAATTGACAACTCCTGGAATACAAAACACTAGTGACATCACTGCATAATTTTTACATTTTTATAATTTTTTTATCCTTTTTTTTATTATTTTTAATATTTTAGTGACAGCTTGGCTCTTTGAATGCAGTTTCCGCATTGCTCATGGAGCAATCAGGCAGCAGGGGAATCTTGTGGGGACCCAATCAACACACAACCCCCCTTCCCTGAAGCTGCCTGTGGCAGCTGAAGACGTGGTGATCAAAGGTTCAGAGGGGGCTGTACTGGTTTGCCTAGACAGCAGCAGCCCCCCCGCGATCACCACTATTGTGGAGACTTTTTGGAACCACTAAGCCCACTTGGGCATGGCGTTCCTGGTACATCGACAGACACATAGGGGTTAAGATACAAATTTTTCTTTTGTCATTTTATAGGCTACAAACCGTAAAAAATTAAAAAAGGTCCCTTGCAGGACGTGGCCAGGACTGCACACTGCGTTCCCACAGACGTCGAAGGGCGCTCCTGCCGACATCAGCAGGAAACAATCCCATCTAAAGGAAAAGTGAGCAGGGAGCGAGGCGTATCTAGACCCCACAACCCAGAGGATTCGGGTCTTGACCCGGAGAACCAGCGCTCACCCGGCAATCTCCGGGTCAAACCCAGAGGCTTCCCAGGTATGGTTATAAGTTAGTTAGAACAGTTAACTAAACACTTTACACATTGAACAGTCAAGGCTAAAGAAATACTCTTTTATGCTACACTGCATACATACCTTTTATTGTCTGAAATGTCCTCTTGTTTATATTTAACTAGGCCCGTCATCAGGGAAGTATGACCGGTTGTGCTGGGCCCAACCAGGCTCCCCTGCTTGGCGGCAAGGAAACAAGGCCCATAGCACCAGCTTTCCTAAACCCACCCCCTTCCAAGATATACCACCAGAATGGTGTGGCACGCCCCCTTTACTCAGGCCTAGCAGACAGTCTGTACACCCGGAAAATGACATAGCGTGCGAGGACCTAAGAAGCTCTTCTGAGCTGCCAGCACCAAATGAGCACTCACCGCAAAAGCTCCTCAGTCCTGAGTCACCTAGCAAGGATTGGGGTCGCTAAGTGAAACGGAGAGGGACTTAGATGATCCCAACTGTGAGGAAGCTCAGGTGTAGGCACTAAGTGTAGTAGGCAATTCACAGACAGACCCAGAAACCTGTATAGGTAATCTGCAGGCTGTAATCACAGACAAGTGATACAGAAAGCAAGGAATCAGTGCAGAATGGATGGTCAGACATTGTGTATTTGGTTAGCATGCCTCTGCACAAGTGTGTGGTGTTAGCATGTGTGATTGTATGGTGTGAATAAATGAGTGTTCATATTTGGTGTTAACATGTGTATGGGTGTTAGAATATAAGAATATAATGATATAGAGGGTTTGTGCTTCAGGGGCGAGCCAAGGGTTTGTGTTGCTTGAGAAGGGGTCAAGGATGTGCAGGGGAAAGTGTGTGTGTGTGTGTGTAACTGTATGGTGGTAGAGTGAGTGGGTGTTAGTATGTATGTACCTAGACACCACTAAAGCTAGTTCTCATAATGTGTACTTATGGGAAGATCTTAAGGTAATCGAGTTGCAAGGAAGCCCATGTGTTTGGCCCCAATACAACTGATGGCGGACCTGTATTTAAATCCCCCCCCCTTCTCTTTCAAAACACTGCTGACAGTACAAAAGAATTAAAAAAAAACAAAAAAAAAACTATACGTTTCTATGTCACCACAATGCCAATAAAACATAAAAATCAACTTACTTGGTGGTTGCTGGAGCTCATGCAACACTGTGAAAGCAGAAATCAGAGAAGTATTGAACAACATCTCTCTCTCCATCAGGTTATCCCGAGAGAGGGAAATCAGCATATTTTCATCAGCCAAGAAGAACCATCTTTCGAACACAGATAAGCCTACAGGGGCATGTATTTTTTGCAGCACATTTGGGAACGTGAATCTGCCGCTTCCATTAACATGCACAGTTTCTATAGACTATATATAAAAAAAAAGCATAGCTGTTATCACACACCAGTTTTTATGTATTTATACCTATAAAAATGTGCGTAACAAAATTATTACACTAAACATGAATAAGGGATACACTTTTTTTAAAATTTGCTAATAGGGCTGTTCTTTAGTTTGTATAATACCTACATAGGTGGCATAGAAAAGAAAAAAGCGTTGCAATTCTTGTATCTTAACAAGTTACTCCCGTTTTTACCTCTTTATATTCACTGATCCAATAGAGACGCAGAGTAACGAAATCAAGCATCAGACCTATTGGTTGCTCCATGGGCACAAAAGCGATAACATGCCGATCAGATCCATCCATGCCTGCAGTCTCTATTGTAGTGTTACTTTTATTACCAAAATTTACCCAATACATATACCTGAAAAAGTTGGACACAAATTTTTAATAAAATACACTCAAAAAGTATTGTTTAATATATTAATCTATGAATTATGTTAAGAAAAAAAATATATCTTTAGGAATAAATGCATTATTTGTAGCGGCCAATATAAAATATCAAGCACACCTCTAGCACCCAAATACTTTCACCATTCTTAATTGAACATCTTAAGTGCTTAAATTCTGTATTTTTCTTCTCATTACATGCCATTTACATTACTACTAAAATATATATATAATTGCAGTTATAAATTTTTATTTTGCAGTTGCAGATTCAGTATGCCCAGGGTAATGGTGAGCCATAGTGGTTCTTTCCATTATAAATACCGCTCTTTGCCTTCTAGACATACCTGGGAACTCTCAAGGTTTGAGCCCCAGCCTCAGGGTGAAGGGGCAGATTATCAGGGCCAATACATTCTGTAACCGACTCGTTCCTGTTATACACTGTTGTGATCTTATAGAAAAGATTCCTAATTGGTGCATTAGCTACCAGAATGTTATGGTTGATACCCCTGTTTAAATTCAGGCAATGTGATATTTTGTGAGTGTATTTAAATAGCAACAAAGGTTTCCATGGCGACCTTTATTACAGTAATTTGGTTAAAATTTGGCTAGTCAATACATCTTCACAATAGGGTTAATATTTCATGAGTCTCAGGGCCAGCTCATTTAGAAGGGTCCCATGTATGCTTCTAGAGTCTCTTGACCACCACATTCCAGTGTCAGTATAAGTATAAGTATATGGCCATAACTATATTTATTTTAAAGGGCAAAAAGTTCACCTGTTAAAAGGAAGCACGATTAGTTGATCAGGTGCAATATCTTTTTCCAGAATGTTCACGTAGCCCCTGCCATCAGCTAATCCAACAGATATTGATTTTGAAGTTCTGCTGGCCCAGTACAGTTGCCCCGTGAACCACTCCACAGACAAGCTGTTAACATCTCTGACATCTAAAAGAAAAGCAGGGGGGGGGAGACGTGTTTATGCCAGTAAATTAGTGGTGCTCGCAATCCTTGGGTTGTGGAAAATGAGTCCCCCCCCCCCAATTCAGTGTACATACCAGTAATTAAAGTCATGAACAGTACCTGGATAAATGGAGGTAGAATTTTTCCCTCCGACTACATACTGGTGCAGTGTCTTTTTCTCATCTATCCAATAATAGGATTCTCTATATAAATCATAGGCAACAACAATAGGCATTCCCTTTACAGAAAGAAGTCTCTGATGGTCTCCTGTCCTGGCATCAATTATGGAGATTTCCCCATCTGACGCCAGCAAAATTTGAGTTGCGTTGTCTGCAAGAAAACCAAAAACTGCTTTAAACTGAAGGTAAAACATTTGTTTGGAAGATGGAGTTAAAATAAATCCATCTTTTAGCAGCAAGCAAGATTTGCTGCCAAATGACAAACCAAGAAAAGGATAGGTAAAAAAAAATAATAAACTTATATCCCCACCTTATAACCCGGTTATATGGATTATAAAGTAAAAAGTAATGCACTTATGACACCGAGAACACCATCAATTTTCTGTTTTTACTTACCCATTACCTCACAAGCGTTTTTCCCTTTAAGTTCAAATCCTTCAATGCAGCCACATGAATATGAGCCAATGGTATTATTACAAACTTGATGGCATGGGCTATATTCCACAGAACATTCATCTATATCTAAAAAGGAAGAAATAAAAAAAAAATAAAAAAAAAAAATTCAATATTCAAGATTACTCCTCATATGTAATGAATTCCACATGACTCCAATTAGCAGATAGCAATATTCTACCCTGACAACCTACAGTATTTAGGGTGTTTAAGGACCAGGGTGGGCACCCCTACCCAATGCATTCCTTCTGTGTTTCACAATATATTTATGTAGTATAAATGTATATTTTGACTATTTTACAATAAGCAGCCACTAAACTAAACATATGTTTAATACATGCTGTGATAGAATGACCTGTCATACAAGGCCCCAGCCTGGCTGCCAAACAAAGATTATATAGGCAGGAACTCCATTGTGTAAACTAATCCCGTTAACAGGATTGCTGCCAGGAGGAGATTCAGTAGCTAAAAGGGGATTAAAGGTTGGGTTGTCTACATGTACCCATTTATGAAAGTTAATTTATGTTAACGAAGTTCTGTGGATATATCAGTCTATGTTTTACAACAATAAACTGTTCATTCCCACTGTACTCAATTCAAGGTAGTTGTGTCTACTTATTGGGTACACATAGCAGGGTTCCAAGGTGTGCATGCTGACTGGTGCTGGAAGTGATTCCGGGGACAACATGAGGATACATCTGGGACAGACAGCTTCTGCCTTGATCCACATAACCCTTTATATGTTATCAGCCTATGGGGGATGCAGTTCAGAGGTTTCTGGAGGTTCTACTCTAGATAGACCCACTGGGAACCTTTTTTACATTCTTCATTCTGATGTAGTTGCCGGTTGCGTGGAGCACCATGACATTGTATTAGTCAGCAGGAAAAGAGGGCTCTCCCATTTACTAGCGGATAAATGTCCCCATTGGTGCAAAAACCATAGGACATACCATTATAATGCACTAATACTACATCCTATGTCCCAAAGGAGTTAATACACACCAGGTCAGAAGTATGGGGTAATCTTTTGGTTGTTCTAGGCCTGGCAGGACAGCATAGCATGAAGCAGAAAAGGAGCACTTACCAATACAGCTTTGACCATCTTGTGCAAGTTTCCAACCTTCATAACAAGAACACTTTGAACCCCACACCACATCTTCACAGTGCTGCATGCAGCCTCCATTTCCATCAGAGCACTGGCGACCTGGATTTTGTATACAAAACAAACTGATTAAATCGATGAAACATTTGTAGTTTTCAGAAAGCTTGTATCATTTTTAACATGCCGAGTACAGAGCACAGTTCCTGCTTATGTAAATTCATTAGGCCACCTTAGAGTAAACCCTTTTTTCTATAGAAAATTATTTTCTATAGGGAAGCCTTTTACCATGTGTCCTTCCATAAAATATTTATTTTTCATGAAAGCACCTAGAAACATATGGTTATTTTACAATGGCTTTAGTTGAAGGGGGTAGAGTGGGGGCCATCCATGACATCACACATACAGATAGGACTTTTTCAGTGCTTGTTGTCACATGAGGACAGAGCCCAATAGAGCCTTTACTTCCTAAAACATCTTTGAAGCAGCTAGTCAGTTTTGACTGATCTACAGCATCATTTTCAGTACAGATTAAGCCATCACATTTCATTGTAAACCCAACGCTTCCCAATCACTGAAATGTTGTGTGTGCAATTAAATGCCCAAGACTTCTGCTGTAGAGGCTGGAATTGGCTACCAATTGGCTCAAGCGGAAACCAGTAGCCTCCCTACACCACAAAAAGTGATCAGTGGGGGAGATCATGATGTGTCACCATATATTACATAGTGGCAGTTTGTGTATCTTAACACATGCAGTTGACACTTCAAGGGGGAAAATACAATAATAAAAACTATTGTGCAGGCTCAGCCCAGCCATTCTTACAGGAGAAACTTGCCAGGCTTGGCCTTTCATAATGCATAGGAAAGTAAAGCTGTTCTGCAACTCCTAGTTAAGTGACTAAGACCCAAAGGTGTGTTACAATCTAGCAACCAAAAACATGTTATAGAATGTGTTTCTTTTATATGTTTGCACAGATCAGATACTCTTGAACTTCTGGTGCACCCTTTGGCTACATGGCTTTCCTCTTCAATGACTTGTCACCCTCATAAATTGTTTTAGTCCATAAGCATTTGAATTGTTAAACAAAAAAATAGTGTTATTGCAGCTTGAGATATTTATCACTTACCACAAGATAGTGTTTCATCTGAGCCATCTGGACAGTCGGCCACTCTGTTGCACATCTGGGTACTGTTTATGCACTTCCCATTGGAACATGTAGTAACACCATCACTACAAGACACTAGGGGGGGGGGGGAGAAAACCAAAAAATAAGTTGGAGCACTTTAACACTTTTTGTTCCTGGCTCACCCAACCAGGAGAATTCTTGGCTAGAGTAAAAATAAGTGGTGACTTAAGACTCATGTATCCTTTTCACATTTTGGAAAAAACATTGGTTGATCCTTGACTGTAGAAGTTATACGTTGTTAGCATTCCGAGACATCGGTGTCTAATATTTTATTACCAAGAACACACAAGGGGATAACATTTATAAGTGCATATTAAATTAGCACTGATTTCACACATTCAATAACATGTTTCAAGACAATGGATACATACATGGGAAGGGGTTCCTTAGCACAGCATGTATCCGTATTTGAATGCACACAATGAGTGTCAGTGTGTATTTCACAAAAAGGCACCCTCAGACAAAGACTGCCACTTTGTGAACTTCACATGGGGTGCTTGATGGCATAAGGCCAGCCCGGACCTTGTTTTTACACACAGAAAATAACTTACCACACTGATCTTCATCTGTTCCATCGCCACAGTTATCAATGCCATCACATTTCCAGGACTCCATAATGCACACATTATTCTGACACTGCCACCGATTCTCTGCGCAGCTTATTTTCGGGCAATTCTTCTCATCAGAACCATCTTCACAATCATTATGGCCATCACATACCTCCCACTCGTTGATACATTCATTATTATTGCACTGTATCTTTTTACCTGCACATGCTAGTAACCAAAGATTGTGTCAGAACATTCTAGATAACCAAGTTCTAGGTTATTAGAAACAAACTGAAGGGCGTTTGTTTACCCAATAGATTTTCAGCATAGAGCATACACAATAACAATCACTAAACATCAAACTTGTAAACATTACATATACGGTAACAGCTTGTATCAGACTTCTGGCATGATTTAGCAGGTAGCAAAAAAATAATCATGCAATTTTGCCAAAACACTGTCACATATATGGCTTTATGTTCCCAGTAACAGGGGGCAAGAACGTTCATATAATATCCCTGTATACCATACAAATATAATATGCATATGAGGAGAATCAGTTTTGGGAGTTTATCCCCCCCCCCAAATTGCCCTCTCGCGTTTCAATGTTTAATTGTAGCCATGAGGTTACATGAACCCCTTTGGAAGCTTATGGATGCAGTGCGTACCTTCAGAAGTTCATGGTATTTTGAAGCAAAGATCCATTACAGAATGCTTACAATGCAAATATTGGATACAGATGCTAATTTAGCCAGATAAAATGTTGGGAATCTCAACTCCTAGACAACTCCCACCATCCTTTTAGTTCAGAAGCAGAGGTCATAACAAAAAAAACAATGTTTAGATGTAAAAGGTTTTACTTTACGGAGTGGGTGAGATAAGTAGAACAGCCTCCCATCAAGTGGGGGAGGCTAATGCAGTGAGGGAATTTGAATATGCATGGGATAGGCATAAAACTATCCTGAATCCAAGAAAAGACTCATTAAGGATTAAGGTCTTTAAATCAAGAAATTGACAGACCAGATGGGCAAAAAATTTTTTACAATATTTTTTTT
Source organism: Spea multiplicata (assembly GCA_009364415.1). Lineage (NCBI taxonomy): Eukaryota > Metazoa > Chordata > Amphibia > Anura > Pelobatidae > Spea > Spea multiplicata. The sequence goes on along the minus strand of VKOC01016684.1, from coordinate 50,188 downwards.
TGTCATTAAACTTGAAACAGGTTAGCATTTTTTTTTATTATTATTTTATTTTTTTACATGTATGATTTCGTGCATGTTACCATTTGTATTAACTATTTGTTGACACAGGCATTATACATACCACAGTCCACTTCATCAGAGCCATCCATGCAGTCACTAACGCCATCACATTTCCAGCTTATGGAAATACACTTGCCATTGTCACACTGCCATGCATTAGGGTCACCACAACAGGCTATATCTGCAGGGAAATATTTTTTTTAAAAAAAAACTCCTGAAAAGTGTCAAAACTGTCCTAGTGAAATACCCAGTTGTCTTTTCAGTGTTTTAGTTTTATGAGGTGGTCTTTATATCTTAGTACTACTGACTGAGGTAGTGCTAATTTTGAAAAGAGAATGACGTGTAATACGGTATTTGTTTTATAAATTACAATAGATATAATTCCTAGGCACACAATTTAATATATTTGAGATATTTCCCCTCTAGCTCTAGGTGTACAAAAAGCACAAAAATTCGTACAAAGATATCTTACATTTATCAACAGTGTCTCAAAAAACCCTATTTGTGCTAAAATAAAAAAAATATATATTATATATAATAAAAATTCACAAATGTATTTGTTGTGCATTAATTGAGTAGGAGGGACATTAATGTCTGTTCACCGGTAAAATTGTGAAATTTTAGTTGCCATTAGTGCCATTTGATAAGTTCCTACATAGATTCTACGCAATGGGAAGTTAAACTGTTAATATTTGTGTATTTCAAACATGTTGGGCTTATTTTTAATCAGGGTTTTAATAATTTTGATTTTCCATTACCTGGGAAATTATGGAGAACGTAATATGATGTTGGGGGGTTATGATAGTTATGTGGGATGATGGTGATGGGGTGGTATGAAAACACAAATGTGTTATTAAGCATGAAGATAGCACAGTGAAACATTGGGGCTTGTATTTAATTACAGTTTTTGTAATGTATTCCATTATGGGTTTTCCTGTTCCATTAATGATAACAGGTGTCCTATCACGTACCACAGTGTTCATCTGTACCATCTGGGCAGTCCCTCTCCCCATTGCACAGCCAAGAAATGGGGATGCATTTGTCCTTGCATGCATGTTGATGAAGACCACAAACAGATGCTCCTAAAAAACAAAGAGCGACAACTACATTTAGTATACCCCATCTCCCATTATTCATGCAATGCAGGATTACCGTTTTTTTGTTTGTACTGTCTACAGTTTACAGTCAATGCCAGACAGTACAAACAAACTTAGCTACAAAATACACAAAGGCTGCAGTTTTAGGGCCGAGCCTTTGTCGATGTGAAGGATGAGGTAGTTAACAGGTTGTAGCAGGAGACACTCCAAGATCATTGTTAGTTTCTTTGAAGAGCATGTCTCAAACCTGCATGCTTGAGTACTATGAACCAACTAGGAAGTGGAATCCAAATACATGCTGACAATTTATGCCACAGAAAAGACTAATTGGCCTAAATTTGGATGGGCCCCTTTACTAGGAAGTTGCACTGTGGCCAACTCAAGGCTGCCTTTAATATTGATGGGACTCATCACCCCAGAGTTTCCCCCACCACCCCCCCCTCCTTCATAGCGTCACATTTTTCCCTCCTTCATGTAGTTCAGGTAGCAGTCAAACAGGTGGAAACACAGCATTGCAGGTATAGGTCAAATTAATAAGATATACATACCCTGTTGCAGGTATTATTAAAACAGCTGAAACACAGCATTGCAGGTACAGAGCAGCTAAAAAAACCACAAGCAAACTCAACATTGACTACATAGAGCAAATAAATAACGGTTCCTCATCGGTACACTGGAGTTCAGGGTGTCATTTGCCTGGGGTTTCCGCTGTCAGCAGCCGCTAGCATGCCTGAACACAATTATCTTCAAACATCGAAAATAAAATGGTGTCCAGAATGCATATCCAGAACCACTGATAACCCCATTCTGCTGGCCAATTACAGATAACAGCATTGGGGATCAAAGCGAGAAGAGGAAGAAAAGGGGTTTGAAAAATAAGCAATTTTTTTTTCATATAAACAAAATAGCCAGTGATGTCACCATAAGGAGTACCCCATCCAGTTCCAAGATCTTTAAAGACCTCCAGTCAAAATAAAGTGTAAGAAGAAAAAAATAATAATGACAAAAAACCTTTTAAAAGTGTAAAAATAGGTGCCCAAACATCTTTTCTACCTCCCACTAGAAATACATACAAACGAACAAGAAAATTCAATTTATACAGATTTAAGCAGGTTGCAAAAATAAATTAGGATGCTTAAATTGAGATATTTGTGTATACAGTTTTAAGATAATGCTGATGTCTGGATAGAAAAAGTTTTGAGAGGGAAAAAAATACTTAAAAACAAAAAAAATCAATATTACATACTTTCTTTCTACCATTTATGTTGAATTGCTTTATGTTGGTTTTGCATGGCTGAATAACACAGGGGAGGCTTTAACAACATAAACAACAAACTGTGGCAATTGAAGTTTCAGTCCTAACATACTAAAGGTCATGATTAACATATGGTAATTCCAATGCCAAAGTGTAAATATTGAAAAAAATCAACAAATTGGTTTCCATTAAGATTACCCAAATAAAATGATTTCATTTCAAACAATAGCTCACCTGCTAAGCAATTCCATGGTGTAAAAGCAAACAATAAAACTACTAGGCTCACACAGGTCCAAGCCATTATACATCAAACAACGTTCCTGCATAGGAAAGGTCTCAAACAGACCATACCAAGAACCCCAGTAACACCAAAACAAAAATGAATAAAATGGGATGCGGGAGCACCTTTATTTATCTAATTACCAGCTGTGGTTGCACCATTAGAAGGCAATTAACCCCTTAAGGACCAAGCTGTTTTAACATTTCTGCTGTGCCCTTGTTTATCTATAATTTTCTTCTCTTTCGTTTACTATACCCACGCAAATTATATATTTTTTTCAGGATAAGATACCATTATTTTGATCATATGATCTAATTTACTATAAAAAAAAACCCATAAAATATGGTGAAACATTTAAAAATAAGCACTTTTTAATATTGGTCATGAGTTTAGAAATGCCCAATGTTTGTTTTTGTTTCTTTTTTTATGGGAGTTATTAGGCAATAAGTACAAGTACCATTTTGCTATTTTGCTTTTTTCAAAACTGGTCATTCTGCCCCATGTGCCAATGGGCCAATGAAATTTACCCCATCAAACCATTGTTTTTTTTTTAGAAACTAGATACCCAATGGGTATTTTATATGCTGGTATTTGCCATGCCAGGATTTTTGGGGAGATACAGTGCCAATCTTATGACTTGCTCATAAAAATAATTATTTTATTTGAACTGGATGATTCCCCTTATGATTCCATGGAGACATTTGTGAGGTCTTTTTTATTCTTAAATTTTATTACATTTGTATTATTTTTTTAAAGTATTTTTATTTTATTTTTCTGATCACATAGTGATGAATGAGCTGTGTTCCATTGACCTCCTTAGTTGGCTGAAGTACCTGTAGTCTCAGGAGGGTATGGAGAGACCCTCTAGGAACTCTTTTATTCTGAATGGGCACTGCCATCTTGAGGCAGTGTGTCTCTAACAGGTGGTGGTTTAAAATGTTCCTAGGAGCGATCAAACGATCTATGTCGAGGCACTTCAGCACCGCTGTAATTGAAAGGCATATAGTCTTCAATATCATAAATAAGACTGCTCCTAGGATTTTTTCTTAAATGTTTCACTCTGGCAAATCAGCATTTACAAAGTGAAGGGGGCCAGCTATTCCAAATGACTGGCAGTGTAGGATTTCAAAAGTGATTGAAAAGTGCTGTAAAATTTTGCTGGGCGCGTTCACCGGAGTGTGAAGGCAAGCAAGCAACTGAGGGAGGAGCAGGAGAAGGCAGGCCTATCCCACTACTGCCTGTAGTCACCCACTGGAACTCCACCCTGGACATGATGGAGCGCATCCTAGAGCAGGCTCTTCACTCCATGTCCTCAGGTCAGAGCATTGGGGTATCCAGCTCATTGGACAGAGCGGAATGGGCATTAATGGGGCAGGCGGTGGCAGTCCTGAAGCCATTTAGAAATGTGACTTAAGCCAGAACATCGCTACATTGGGCCAGGTCATCCCGTTACCTACCTTGAACAACACATGCATGATTTGGAGGTTGCAAAACTGATCAGTAGGCTGATAGAGGAGCTGAAAGGTAACATTCAAGCCATCATGTACACCCCAGAGTACATGTTGGCTACCCTTTGCGACCCTAGGGGTTAAGGCAAGTTGACCTTTGTCAAAACCCGACCCGCAGCCACTCACTTGAGTACCCGCAGGTCGGTCCTCTGACACGCCCACGCTGATCTGGCTCGGGTTCTGACAAAGGTCAACTTGCCTTAACCCCTAGGGTCGCAAAGGGTGGCCAACATGTAGCCCCGCCCCCTTTTTCTCCATCGCCGGGAGGCTGTCAGCTGTGCACTCTACCGATAATGTCATCAGCACAGGAACATTTAAACTCCATCTTCGCTACTGCTCGTTGCTTGATATATCTTCTCTGCGGTTCCAGTTTCGTGAGTTCCTATTTCCTGATTATCGGCTTGTTAATGGACTACTTTTCTGGTGACCCTGACCTCGGCTTTTTTCCTGGATTTTGGGCACGATCGGCTAAACAGTGCTCTCTGGATTTTCGTCTGCTTCTAGGTCAGTCTGCCTTTTACTGCATACCGGACTTCCCTTATATTCGTCCTGACAACCTTTAAATTTAAGTTGGAGAGACAAGCTTATCCGTAGGGTGAGCTGCAGCACAAAAGGTACATGCTAAGCGGAAGAGAGATGCAAGAGTTGTAAATAGAAATTCCCAGCACCAGTGGCAGTAGTGATGCAACGGAGCATCAGACATTTCAGCAGAGGCTCCCCAAAGTCAGCTAGCAACTCTGAAATGGTCAAAGCCTACCTTGTGCCCTGCCCTGCTTTTGCTGCTGCAGCTCAATCTCCTTCCATACATATTTCTCAAATGCCTTAACACCTTCCTTACTATGCGGGATCAATTCATCCAAATGGAGAAATCCATAGCATACTGATGGGTGTGTGTATCCATTGGTGTAGTGCTGCTGTTGGTGGTGGTCCTGCAGTACAAACTCGAGTCTGGATCTTTTCCTAAACCTTGCGGCGGCGCTGCTGTAGGTAAAAGGGGAGTCCAAGAGGTGTCAAGGCTCCTCCAACTTTGAGAACACCCCCCCCCAGAGTCCAAAAAGGTCTGAGACATTGTAGAATGTAAATTGTGCATATGCAGAATTGTGCGCATACGCTGACATTCTACCTCCCATGTTAGGAGGTATGCCTAGCATATTTGTTAGATGTGGATGGTGAAAAAGGAGAACTGAAAGATGAAATCTGCATTGGTTGTCTATTGCCTACTTCCTACTGGTGCTGCGGCATACCATTTCTGAGATTCGGTCTATTTATGTGGGATAAATGATGACACTGTAAGCTGTAAGCATAAAGTAGCCATGTTGGAAAACTGGTGGTACACAAAGGAAACAGAAATTAACAATATAGTAATTAGTAGCAACAAGGTCCACCCTTTTGCCGTAGCGATCCAGGAGGCCTGGTAAACTGATCTAATACCGGGGAGAAGAAAGAACACAGAAGAACAAGAAGAGGCAAGAGAAGAAGCTGCAGAAGAAGAGACACGGAAGTGGTTGGCATTGAGACATTAACAGATAATGAGAGAGTGAATGAGAGAGTGTGAGTGACAGCAAATTTCATTTCCGAATGAAAATTCCCTGAATTCAATCCAAAATACAAGGGCAGGAAAGGAGATTATTTTTTCCCAAAAATATATGACAAATTTATCCTAATCAGTTTTGGTCAATTTGTAGTAATTGAGTCTAATTCTATGTATGAAAAATTCATTTAACACTTCTGGTCTGGAGCAAGTTCATTTTCACCACTAGATGTCACTGCATTATAACATCTGAAGTCTCAAAAGGTTGGTGGAGAAAGTTTGCACGAGAGATCCTGCCTTCCAGAAACATGCAGTTCAGGAACATACATTTTTAATATAATATAAATCAATAAACAAAATGTCTCTATCAAAAGTTATACAAGTACAAATGCTTATATTTCACATATAAAGTGCAATTTTAGCAGCTTACTACATCTTGTGACTGCTTCAAAACCAATTTGCACAGGTATGTTCTGTAGTAGCACATACATCATAGGATTAGTTGGGGGCCCCTGAACAGTAGTCCTCCATCAACTATAGTGAGACATATTCTTATTTTAATGCAAACGGTTTGTACATTGCATCCGCTTCTGAACCAATTTGGCATATTCAGTGTAAGAATTCCTGAGTAGAAAGGGGTGGGTAGATGGATAGTGGGCAAGAGATGGAGAAAGAGTGGGTGAGTGCAAGCAGAGCTAGAGGTAGACCATGCAATGTTTAGGGGTGCAGGTACAGACTCCATCAGACATTCGCCCGTGTCAAGGGGTTACCAGCTCAAGGCTAGGGAAACATGTGGTTATGTGTTTCTCCATGTAGTCAGCCATTCTTTGTGAAAGCTCCTCAAAGGAGCGTATCTCCTCTACCTTGGTGAACAAGTCCTTAAATTAAAGTTGACTACCGGACCTCCACTTGTAGGGGATCAGAAGCTTGGTGGAAGATGTGTCTATTGGTGTCAGGGCCTGCCCAGGACACTGTGCTGCCCGGGTCCAAGAATAAAATGCTGCCCCTTAAGCCATGCCCACCAAAACCATGCCCAGTCACCTTAACACACTAACGCAACTGGGGACACACACCCAGACACTTAGCAAACACACACACACACTAACATACCCATGCACAGTAACATACCCAAACACCCACACATAAGCAGACACCCACTAATATACCCAGACACACAATCATTTAATGTATTTTACCTGTATAATGCATACTATCCAGTAACTGCCATACATACTGGGACAATGTAGTGCTTTATCAATTTGGTGTAATTAACTGAGCTATATTTGAGTGATTAGAAGTACAAAACAGGATAAATACCATAGTTCCAGCAGAACTAATAGTGCACAAAATAAGTGGACAGTAGCCAAACAAACTCCTCTCAGACATATTCCTTACATGGATATTTGGCAGGAGATGAGGAGCTTTTTTTTTCTTTTTCTAGACTGGCAGGGTGAGGTAATCAGCCTCGGAAATGAGTAAGAAATTCAAGACCTGCCTGATATATTTCTTTCTTAAATTCTTTATTTTACTGTTTTATATTAACAATTGACAAACACAAGGAATGCCGTCCGAAGTTTCTCAGTCAAAATCTAAATTCAGAATCCTAATACTTTATTTCAAAAAGAGAATGTTGTATCTAAAGTTACATGTTTAATAGAATAAAGTGAAAGCCTATCCACATCTATAAGTATCCAAATTTGAAATTGTTCAAAAAGAGTCAAGTGTACATGTACAGTATTACAGAAAAGGGGGGAACAAACAGATAAAAGGAAAGAAAACCAAGAAAAAAAGAGGAAACTTCCCAGTGTGCGAGTTTGCATTCCTTAGACCTGAGTGTAGGTTTTCTGCTAGAGTGGAGTGAATAAATTAACCACTGTCATTCACGGATTAGGTGTGTGTTTGGGATTTTGTAACTATGGGTGCCAAATCGCATGGAAGGAGTCATATATTAAGGCAGTCAGCTGATCCATCTCAACTTCATCTCTGATCTTATCTTTAACCAAACAAATTGATGAGATTATCATTGTATTCCACAGGGATGCTATTGAACATCTAGTGGCTAAGGCTATTTTGGCAATCAGTTTTTTGTCATTCTTTGTGCAGTCAGTTAGGGGTTGTGCTAGTAGGGAAGTCCAAGGGTCTTGGTGTATGTAACAAAGTGGTGAGCAAGGTTTGGGCTTGTATCCAGGGAAGGGCCAGTTTCCAGCAGAGGATTTGATCGCCTTTGCTGCAAAAGAAATCTGCCCTACAAATCTGTGTAAGTTTTATCTACTGCATGGGGGTAATATTTACGAATCAATATTTCCACCCCTGTGGGTTTTCTTATTGATGTGTTGGTACAGAAACTCTAAGGGAAATTATGATTTCTGAAAAGCTTTCTCTTGAAGGCAAATAATGTCTGTTAGGCCCACCTCAAGCATCTCTTATATAGGATGTTTAACTCCTAAGCATTAATAGTTGTGCATCTTATAACTTTGTTGATTTTAGACATAAAGACCTAATCAAAAAATGTGATTACGACACCATGGGTTAAATATATTATCCCTGAGAATGGGGTGGTGCAAGCTAAGCAGTACATTGATTCTAATAACATACACACTGTTATATAACAAATGGAGGCCTGAGGGCTTTATGAGCCTGATCTATTTGGAATGCTGATTCGGTCAACTCTGGTAACATGGTGGCAAAAGCTTCCAGGAGAACCTCCTGTAAGGTACAAGTGTAGGTGTGACTTCTTCTGTCAGGCCCTGGATGTGTATGTTGTTTCACCTTGAGTGATTACTGAGGTCTTCTAGCAATAATTTCAGGATGTGTACTTTCTTCTGGAGCTGGTAGAGTTGATCAGGGGTGTTGTTGACTACCTCAACTACTTTATTTGGCCTTGTCCTCCAGAAGCAGATTAATTTGTCTGGCAACACACCACAAGTGTATATATAAAAAAGTATATACTCTACTAGAGTAGCAGCACCTAAAAAGTGCTCCTCCAGCTCTTAACACAATAGTCAATTTTCACAATGTGGCGCACAAACACATAGGAGAAAGAAATACAGGCAATAGTGTGATATTGTAAAACAATAAAGCAACTGTATTAGTACAGGCAATTATTGCACTCATATCCATACCTGGGAACTTCTGGGCACCGCCTACACAGAGCCTTCCCTTGCGGGACACAGCCAGAACTGCCTACTGACATCAATGGGCGGTCCCCATTTAAAAGGGAAAATGGGCGGGGTGGCGTGTCAAGACCCTGCTCCCACGACCTGGAGGATTCGGGTTTTGACCCGGAGAACCAGAGAAGCAGTGCTTCACCCGGCAAAACAGGTACGCTCATATCCTTACACTAAAACAGGCTCATCATAAAAATCTCTTTAATTCTTTGCTTCTAAAAGGATATAAAAACGGCAAACTATAGTACCGTTTTAAAAGATTGAGTGGAGGTAGTAGAGTATTGTACTTATAAGAGAGTTTGGCACATCAAATTATGTGCAAAGACGCAAAACAAAAAGTCTGGGATTCCACCCTGCCTGGACTATGTAATATCAATACCTACTGCCATGCCTATCTTCAGCCACTAGTGGTCACCCTTCCCTCTCTGGAGCCCCCACTACTAATCAGCCAGGTCTCTGCATTGCAGTGTACTCAGCTTTGCTGTTTCTCTGCTTCTTGACCCTGTGCTGTTCCTTGTTGAATTCTACCTGTTTTGGCCTGACTTGTCCTGACCTTGCTCCTGATCGTGATCTCCTGGTATTGACCCGGCTTGTTTTGGCTCTGCTACTGAATTCCAATTTGGCATTTATTTGTCTTGATTCTGGCCTGGCATGCCTGACTGTGTGTGGCCTGCCTGAGGGCTTTCCAGCCGTGTGGCCTGCCCAAGGTCTTTCCCGCCGTGTGGCCTGCCCGAGGGCTTACCAGCCATTTAGCCAGTCAAGACCAGTCCTGTGTTCCAGTTACCTGTCTTGTCAGCTTACTCCAATACAGACTGTCTCAAAATAATATCCAGCCTTCAGTGTGTTTCTTTTTGCCTGTCTGTACCTTCCTACCTGTCAATATCTGCTTACCCGAGCCCTGGCACTGGATGAAGCAGGAAAAAAGATCCACCGTCCAGCAGCAGAATTCTTCTCCAAGGATATATTCTCTTAACGCGTTTCACTAGATAACCGGTTTCCTCAGGAGATATTTGTAATTGTTTTTGCAACTTGCCTGTGTATAACAAATAGCAGCTCTGCACCAACGTTGTAAATTCCAAATTAATTAACTGGATATTGGCTACCGTAGAGTGAGATTTGCATTGTTTCTTCGAACCAGTAATGTCCCAGCGACAGATGTGGAGTGAGAAGGTTGCCAGGTGAGAAATATAAGTCGCCAAGTGCATGATTATGGCTGAGATTGTGCAAGAAGCTGGAGGAGCTCAATCAAGCCCTAGTCATCTTGGTTGACAGTCAGACCGGAAATCTCTGCCTGATACATTTCTATAACATACAGGGAACGTCTCAGTATAAATAAGTAGCAATCTCCCTGGAACTGGAAAATACTTATATGCTGTGTGGTAAAAGGTAACGTGGAGGAATTTTGGTCAGCCGGTTACTCCTGGGAAGATTCAGCACTGTTCCACATTTTCTCCATTTATAGGTAATGACTTTCACCATGGTTTGCTGGAGTCCCAGAGCCTTCAGAATGGCTTTGGAACCCTTTTCAGAAGGATGGCTGTCCATTACTTTGTTTCTCAACTGTTCTTGAATTTCTTTAGCTCATTGATAGTAACTAAGGTGGCAATTACTTTTTCACATAGTGATAGGTAGGATTGCATTTTTGCTTCTATACATGAGATTTCATTTAACCCCTTAAGGAAAGAGCTGTTTTTTGTTGTACCCTTCAATGGCTGCTTTTAAATTTCTAATGTGCTTTTGTTTAGCTGTAATTTACTTAATTACTTACTCATTTACTGTACCCACACACATTACATATATATATTATATAAATTATTTTTTTTAAAATGTTTTCAGGACATTATTTTGTTTATATTGATCATATCATCATAATTTACTTTGAAACTGGCCAATGCAATTTACCCCATCAAATCATATATGCTTGAAAACAAGACACCTCAAGGTATTTCAAATGCTGGTATTTTAACATGCACTAATTCTACTACCAGCCATTGTCAAAGTTGGGTTAGTATTTGTTTTCTTGTGTTTTTACGAGTATGAATTTACCGCTCCTGGTAAGTATGACTGTCAAACAACATCTTAATATGTGTTCTGCAAAATCTCTTGAGTACAGTGATACCACCCATGTGTTTTTCAGGTTTTTGGGGACTAAAGGGCCACTTTTTGGAGGTGCGCATTAGGTTAAGTGCCAATATAGAGTGAAACCTTAACTTTAAGATTTTCTTGCAATGGACTCAAGTTTCACCAAGGCTTGAGGCCAGTAGCAATGACATAACTAGCCTCCATTCTGAAAAGCTTTTTGGACACACCATGTTACAAATGGGAACTCTCAGAGATTGACATTTAACCCAATGTGCTCACTAAAACACGTAACATAAAATAGAGCCTACATTTGGCTTGTATAATTCCCACTTGACCTGGCACCTTAGGTAGTACTCTAGCTTGCCTTTTGGATAATATGTATATGTTACCTGCTTGAGACAGATGTTCCCTAAAATGATAGTATACACATAAAAGAGATGTCAAAAATTCAAAAAGTGCAAAGTGTCAGAATGAGTGTATAATTGTATGATGGCAGAGTGACAGGGGTGTAACTAGCAACCATAGGGTCCCAGTGCAGCAGTTGTCACAGGGCCCTCTGACTTCACCAAACAACATGTCCCACAGTGCCAGCTTTGCCCCTAAACAGCCTATGAGTGCCATATTTGTCCCCTAACAGCTTGTCTGTGCCATCTTTGTCCCTAAGCAGCTTGTCTATACTCTCAAATAGGTTGTTTGAGTGGGGAGGGAAAAAATCAAGTTGACAGAACTGCCATGTCAGTCTGGCTTACCGTATAGTGTTATGGGATATGCTGCACTACTGTCAATGTCTGGCTCAGTTTATAGTGATAGGAGTTATGCTGTACCATATCTGTTCAGTAAATGTTATTTATTTAAACTTAATTGATCTATAAGTTAATTCATTTTTTCAGATTTCTAGTTTTTTACAGTTGTTATACAAGTTTACAAATCTGTGAAATAAGTATTCTGGCCAACATTAATTTTTAGTGTGTGTGTGTTCAGCCGAACCAAATGGACAGGGAACAAAATGTGTTGCCCCAAAACGCATGGGCCAAAAACAAACTGAAAAATTTGTCGGAATTATGTTGGCTCATTTGCACATGTCTCAGTTATATACACTTATACAGGGGCTGCATCAGACATTTTTTCCCCCCGTTTATTTTAGGGCTTTTTTCCAACCTCTAGTTTTTGGTCAACACAATAACTGTAACTTGTAATAACTCTTCCTGAGAAGAGTTTAGTCGATTAAGACAGTTGCCTATTTATGCTATCAGGCCAGCCACAAAAACACAAAATATTTTTATCATCTTCACACCATATGATATATTATTCATTGATACATTTTGGTGACAAAACCAGGCATTTTACTAGGCTTACGCACAGTGTGTCTCTCTGTTTCAGTTATTTCAAATTTAAAATGTGTTCCTGAGTAGTTTATACAATTGCTCATTTACGCTACCAGCCAAACCTCTAATTTGTGGACAATGCAATTTCTTTAATTATTGTTAATTATTAAATCTTTATTTAATTCATTGATAAATATGAATTGAATATGAAATATTGACAAAATCAATCAACTGGATCAACTAAAAATACTTTATTCCCCATTTTTTACCGGTGAGTCTAAAACATTTGGAAATGTCTGTGAGAAGGGTGATTCTTGTTATCCTGGGTTAGGGAGAGCTGGTGGCAGGCATGTACAAAAAAGTAGTAGACATGTGACCCCTGTTATACCAGTGCCAAGTAGGCAAAGGCCTAGTTGAATTATCACTAGCCGCATGCAGCAGCAGCAGCAGCACCAAGCATCATTGATGTACTACTAGTGCTAAATTCTACTCCCTACCACCCACTAAAGTAAGGCGCGGTTTTAGTTATAGTTACAACCACGGACTCACTGCGGGATCATGTAGTGGTTGTTTGATGGAATCTAAAGTGAAGAAAACTTGTAAACTATTTTATGGTTCAGCACAGAATAAAACCACCCCCTGGTGCTACCACTTACGCCCCTGTCACGGAGCTGGCTAGTCCGACAGACTTCAGATTCTGGTATTGTTCGGTAGGCAGGGCAGTGGTGTAGCAGGAGAGGATGACCCACAGTAGCCCCTGGAATTCTGATACCACATCCGTGTCCTCGTCAAAGCGACCGAAGTCTGCCGTCCTGTCGGTCAATCCCGGTCGAAAGTAAGTGTCCCTCAGACTAAGAAGAAATCCTGCTGCTTGCCACCAATGTCACGGAACTGGCTGCCTGCTGGAGATAATCCCCTCAGCCAGTGATGAGATGATACTGCTGGGGGTAGCCACAGAAGCCTTTACAAACCCAGGGCCCATAGTCAATAGGGAGGAGGCTGGCAGTCAGGCCTCTCCAGTGGCCTCAGTGATGGTGGCTTCCGTCACAGCCCCTTTGTGTTTCCACTACCACCCCTGGGGGGCTACCTCTTCTACTAGCACTACCCACAGCAAAATTAGGCAGGCACTGTCAGATGATAGCAGAAGATCTATTCTTGGTTTTAGGAGATAGTGAGGCTTTCAAGCACCTACTAGAGTTCCATGCTCCCCACTACTGCCTCACCTTTGGGTCCACTTTAAGGACTGTAGTGCACTCCCTTTATCAGTCTTGTTTTTCATTGTTTAAGGACGAGCTGTCAAAGGCAGCTTGTAAAACCATCAACTTCATCTCAGATATATGGACATACCTGGGAACCCTCCGGTTTTGACCCAGAGATTGCCAGGTGAGGGAATCCTCCAGTGTGCAGTCCTGGCCATGTCCCGCAAGGGAAGGCTCTGGGTAGCCAGAACCCAGAACTTCCCAGGTATGCATATGTAGCATACAGAGCATGTCTTTTAACGACACATTGGTGGCTGCCCAATAATTTGGAGGACAGTAGCACTGTAGCTGGTGGAACTGGGACAGAAGGCAGAAGGGTTATAGATTTTTTATACCTCATACTGAGACTATGGATGCGCAGCAAACATCAGCTTGCATTTTGGCAGCTTTTAGAAAGATTCTGGTGCAGTGGACTGGACCATAGGCAGGCACAGCAGTACAAATGGGAATAGTGGTGACTGATGGGGCAGCAAACATGGTGAAAGTGGTTAGATGTAGGTTTGTGCGCAGTAAATATACTACACCTGATTGTAGCTATTCCAACCGATCAGCAGGGTGAGGGGGTTCTGACAGTTTGCATGCAAGGCATTATGGACACCCCAAAGTACTTGCTGGCCATTCTCTGTGACCCAAGGATTAAACACAAGTTGGCAGATAACATGTCAAAACTTGGAGGGACATGCTTGTCCATAGGTTGTGTGAGAAGCGGAACAAAAGGGGCATGCTTAGCGATTGAGAGATGCAGGAGATTGCCAGCAGTAGTGCCAGCCACATGTCCAATTCTCAATCCCTTGATGTCATGCAGAGCAGCAACACTAGATTCACCGGAGCATCAGCCATTTGGCCATTTGGCCCTTGATACTTTGGTGGGTACCCGTACCACCCAAGTAGAGGACTGTGCGGGACTGCTTTTTTAATCCCGCTCCCGCTGATTTTTTGTCCAATCCCGCATGCTCCCACAATGTGTGTGTTCCACTCCCGCAACATGTGTGTCCAATCCCGTCCGCTTCTGCCACATATGTGGTCAATCACGCCCGCTCCCACCACATATGTGGTCAATCACGCTCACCTCCTTGTCTGAACTGCAGATTTCCTGTACAGTCCTGCAAAGCTACCTTCATCTTACTCCCTCACAGCATCTTTTCTCTTGTTCCTCCCAGGAATGTCTCTCACCATCCTGACTCTGGGGTTCTTTTTTGATTTCTTTAATATTGGAGAAATTCAGTCCTGCACCAGAGGGTTGGATGTGCCAGTGTCTGCCCAGGCCCAGTGGCCTACTTCTACTGCTGCTCCTCAATCTCTGTCTTTATTGTTGGGTGGTCAATTATTTTAATCTGCCACCCAGCAACTGGATGTGTCTGCCTGCCCTGTACTCTGCCTTGCCACTTTGCCTCAATGTCCTTCCTTACTCACGGGGATTATTTTAAATATTTTTTTATTTTGGGGGAAAATCAGTGTCCTGTACCATGGGACAGGATATGTGCCGGTGTCTACCCACTCCCAGTGCCCTACTATTACTGCTACTGCCATATCACCTGCTTTAATCTGAAGGATCAGCTACTAAAATAGTCCAATTTTTGGAGAAATTCAGGCCCTATAGCATGCTGCTGGATGCATGTATCCATTGCTGGTGGTGGTGGTGCTGCAGTGCACATTTAAGCCTTTCTAAACCTTGTGATGGTGTCAGAACCGAACGGCAGGAAAATGAAGGTCATTGCCCAAAAACTAAATGAAAATGTTGTCCGAATCGATTTTGCTTGCCATGCACAAGTCAGTTATAAACTATAATGGCTAATAGATACATTAAGGAAACTTCTCCCTGTTCTACATTGATGGATCAGTGAGCAGGATGTACAAAATATTGGAATACCTAAGGAACTGAGCTAACAGTTAACAATTAAATAGCACATCACATAGTGGTAGTGATTATAGTGATTCTGGTAAATGTACTTATAAAAATTATGACTTATCAAGACGTAAAAATACTTTAGTACAATACTTGGCATTTCAGCTGTCATCAGTGAGGAAACAGCCAACTTCAGTATTGAGATATCATTGACACAAAGCAGTATGTGTTACTCACAGACTGTGCCCATTCTCTCTGAGGTTGGTTCCAAAACCCTTAGACTCAGGTTCAATTCTTTAACCTCTAACCGATCACCTCTTAAGCTTAAATGGTTTCTCTGAAATGAGGCATTCAGCAAAACCAAAAGTCCAACCCAGGACACTCTGTGACCGCTCCAGAGATCGGTCACAAGCACATTTGTGAGAGAATTTGCCTCACAAGGTGGCGGCGCCCTTAAAAAATTAAACAGAGACCCTCCTGACCAGGGGAGGGCTGGCAGCCTACGGCCTGGGGGGCAAGTCTAGTCAAGTGGCCCATTGCACCACCAAAGCGACTGCGAGCGACATTAAAAGTGGCCGTTGTGCGGCAGTCAGGCCACCGGCGCCTAATGAAATTAAAGCGACCAGCCTGCACGCACCACGTCGCCCAATGGCTGTGCCTCAGCTTTTCGTCCCATGTCTTAAAAGGGGTGGGATGAAGAGCTGAGGCATGGCCATTGGGCCTGACTACCACACGACGCAGGGGCGTACCTGTGGCAGATCCTGTATGTGGCACCCCCCCACACACACTTTAAAACTGCATAGTTTCTATAGTTAGGCAAACATTGACAGGGGTACAGCAAAATTGTTATTATATACTGAGACACACATTGACGGTGGTACAGCATAACTGTTATCATTATATACTTAGGGATTACACTGTACCGCTGTCAATGTGTGCCTATACATTGAGCCAGACACTGACAATACTGCAGTACAACCCATATCACTATATACTAAGCCAAACACTGATGTGGCTGCAGCGGAAGGAGGCGTCAACCCTCTGCCCCGGCAATACAGCAAGAAGCACCGGTACCGGTAAGTGTGTGTGTTAAATGGGGGCATAGGGCATTTCTGGAATGCCTTTTACCCCTATATGCCACTCTGGCATTTAGGGGGTTAAAATGCATATTATGGGGCAGAGTGGCATATAGGGAGGTATAAGGCATTTCAGGGGGCAGAGTGGCATTAAGGGGGCATTTAATAGAGCACTCTGCTTCCTGAAATGCCTTATACCTCCTGAAATGCCTTATACCTCCCTATATGCCACTCTGCCCCATAATATACCTTTTAACCCCTAAATGCCAGAGTGGCATATAGGGGTATAAGGCATTTCTGGAGGCAGAGTGCTCTATACAATGCCTTTTAACTCCCTTAATGCCACTCTGCCTCCTGAATGCCTTATACCTCCCTATATGCCACTCTGCTCCATAATATGCATTTTAACCCCCTAAATGCCAGAATGGATATAGGGGTATAAGGCATTTCTGGAGGCAGAGTGGCACATAGGGGGTCAAAAGGCATACCATGGGGCACAGTGGCATATAGAGGGTTAAAAGGCATATCATGGGCCACAGTGCCATATTGGAGTGGCAAGCCTGGGGGCAGATGTGCGTGACTGGGGGACAGGTTGGAAAATACAAGGAAATAAAAACAAAAAAAAATATTTTTCTCAATCATAGCTTTTATATATATATATATACCGTATTGGCTCAAATATAGGCCGTACCCGAATATAGGCCGGACCCTTAAAGTTTGGTGCTATTTTAAAGAAAACAATATTTTTAAAGAAACAATACACATGAGTGGAATGGTAAAACAGTATTTTATCTAATGAACAAGCATTCATTTTAACACTTTTGGTATCTATTATACAGTTTGTCAGCATATGTTATATACAAATAGAAAACCAATAGCCATTTTAAAGTCCCCCTCTTAATTCATAATGCACTTTAGTTATAGATATGCCACTCTGCTTCCATGATATGATTTATAACCCCTGATATGCCACTCTGTGCCCCAGATATGATTTATAACCCCTGATATGCCACTCTGTCCCCCAGATATGCCACTCTGCCCCTAATATGCTTTATGCCCCCCAGATATGCCACTCTGATATCCCAGATATGCCACTTTGATATCCCAGATATGCTTTATGCCCCTTAGAAATGCCCACCTGCCCCCCAGATATGCTTTTTGCCCCCTAGAAGTGCCACTCTGCCCTTTTGATATGCCACTCTGCTTCCTAGAAGTGCCACTCCCTCCCCCAGGCTGCTCCGCAGCAGGGATAGATACAAAAATAAACACCTGCCCAGAACTACATGGCCCGGGGCATCAGGGACACGAACTGCACATCCCTGCACTTTGGCCTGAATATAGGCCGCACCCCCACTTTAAAGACCTAAAAAAGTGGCCTATATTCGGGCCAAAACGGTATATATATACACACTATTTAAAAGTTTGGGGTCACTTAGAGGAAGTAAAAGAGTAACAATCTTCCTTCTTGGCATGGGTTTAAGGGGGTCCCTGTTTTTAATCCTACTCATTTTTTTAAGATTAAATTGTGCACAGCCGTGCATATTGATATATAACAGGCATGCTCTCACCTGCAACTCACAACATGCTCAAGAGAAGGCCATTATTTTAGTATTTGTGTTCCTATTTTATTATTGTTAGAGGTTAAACTGTGCTTATGCTACTTAGGAATTAAACAAGCAGTAGTACAGTTTTATATGAAATAAAGAACCTATCTCAGATTTATTAGTTATTTGGATCTTAAACACTTCAGCCTCTAAAAAAAACGGTACTACAGTTTTATGCTTTCTGTACCCTATTAAACCTAGAAGTCTGGTTTTGTGGTCCTCCGGTATCTGCTTACTTTCCTGTTTTGGTATGTTGGTATATAAGAAAACAATGAGACTGGGTGAGAACCCTGAGGAATATGTCTGATTAGTGAATAATGTCATTTTAATTATCACCATGAGTATGCCGTAACCTTTTAGTGGATGTTAGACATTTTTCCACAATTGGTGGATAAGAACAAAATATACTGGAAAGATGGACACTAGTGCTCTAATATCCTGTATTACTCTATGTAAGTTCTCTAAATTCTATAATTAATGACTTCTGTATTGTAGCATGTTGAAAAAACTCCATGTGGATTAAACCTTGATTATGTCTAAGGAATTCCTTTCTGACTGTATAGTCCTTGAAATAACCTTTGTCTTCTGTCAGCTATTGCTATTTTGGGGGCTGTGCTGTGAGTTTTATGTGCAATACAACCAAATATCATTCAATGATTTAAACTTCTTTAAGGCTTATAGTCAATAACTAAGTTATTGTATGTTCTGAAAAAGTAGTAGTTTACAACTTATTTAGAAAGAGTTTTATAAGTGGTCTTACCCCTATAGCAAACAATGGAATAGTTCTCATGGTGATTCAGTGGGTTGCTATGGTGTCAGACCATGTTTTAAACTTTGTGCCAGAATCACTATCATATCACTGACATATCATGATGATGGGGGTGTCTCTGCAAGCCTTTTTACCTATTTTATCTGAATCTTATCTGAGCGGAATCTGTGGGACTGCACTGATTTTTAACCAATTGAGACTCTCCTTCCAATTAAAGCCTTCTCTTAACACCACTAATGACAACATCAGATCAGAACCTGCAAAATATTCACAAAAATGAATAAGGGAAGCATACTCTGAAATGCATATACATTCAGATTTTGAGGTGCTGCTAAACAAAACAATGAATAAACGCACACCCCCTAAATACTATATAAAAGCACCTATCTGAGACATACCTATTGGTGATTGTATCACACTATATGGTCATATACTGCATAGCCTGTCATTACCTCAAAGTTCCCAAATTTTGGCAAGCTCCATGTAATCCCTCTGGTCTAACATTCACACGGCATATATGAAGGCTACTTGGTTTCCACCTAAGTTTTGTACCTATTTGGCAGCAATTGGTTGCTCTCTCTAGTCTAACATTGACATTCGATATATTATGGATACTTAAATCCTCTACAGAGTTGACAGAAACTTCTCGCTAATCTCCATAAATCTCCATCTAAAACTCCATACATGTTGAGAGAGGTCATAGTGCCACTTAATGAATTTACACAGGCACGCAGCACCAGGGGCATAACTAGAAAACACAAGGCCCCAGAAAAAATTGCCCTGGGGCCACCCTACTTCACCAAGCAACATGTACCACAGTGCCACCTTTGCCCCAAACAGCTTATGACCACCACCCTTGCCCCCAAACAGCTGGAGTGCTTTTGCCCCCAAGCAGCTTATCAGTGCCATCTTTGCCTAAAACAGCTGTTATTTGCCATTATTACCTCCAAACAGCTTGTATGTACCATAATTGCCCCACGCAACTTGTATGTGACTTCTTTGCCCCCCTCTTCCAATATAGACTCACACAGCATAAACACACTTACACAAATAATACTCATACTCAACACAATTACACATCCATGCTTACACAAACACACATTTACACATTCATCCTCACACACAATTACACATCCACTCTCACAGACTTACACATAGACATCCATGCTCACAGGGCCCCTGTAGTTAGGCCACTGCGTTGCACCCAAATGTGACTGAGCAAAGATTGGAGCATCTAACAGTAATTAAATGCAGGTGTTTAACTAATAGACTTTTTTGGTTAATGACAGCATTGCAATCATAGGCTTTCCACTTCCTTTCACTCGTATCTACTCCCTGTATATTGACTACTTTGTGACTTAACTGAAGGATGAGTTACATTGTTGTTGTTCAATGTGGTATGATCCACCGCTTACGTCCCTACAAAACTGAGTTTAAATCATGGTCAAAACTCCAGTCATTATTTTCCAAGACATAGCGTTATGTACTCAAATTAATACTCGCTTTGTTTTAACTATCAATTGTTAATATAAACAAGTAGTAATATGAACCTGATAATCTTGATTTCTTCCATTTATGTAGTACAAGTAATACCAGCAGTACAATAAGAAATGGGAAATTCTCCACTAGATTAGACTGCATACTCTGACACCTTTTAATGACAATCTGAAAGATTAATCTCCTTTTTTGACACAAGTGGGCAATAAAAAATGACAGTGGCACACTGTATCTAATTCATTTTATTAAAATATATGGATCTGACTTCCACCGCACTCCAACTTGATATATGCAGCACAAATCTGACACATTGTCATGAGATGAAAATGATACAATTTTCATCAATTTGTTTCATATTTACCTTGACATTTTTCTTTTAGAAGTAAGTTTCTGCCAAGGGCTTTGGTAACCTGGCTAGGAAAACATGTTCATTACCTAAAATGTACCATCGAATCTAGCTTAAATACAAGTGTTAAAATTTGCGTTGTTAAAGGCCTGTGCAATGACGTTAATAGTACTTCTGCATTTGCACTTCTGACAGGCCCTCTGTTGTACTCTAGAATTTGATGAAAAATTGGTTTTTAACTACTATGAAGAGACCAATTTCTCATCCTTTATCTTGCAGCTGCCTGGCTCTCCCATTTCCTCTTCCTCAATCAATTATTACTGAATAAGGATCTGATTATGATTCATTATCATTGTAGTCATGGGTAAAGCATGCATTTATATAAATAATTACTTTGTCTAAGACTTCCCCATTAGTTCCTTGCTTATTTATATTTAGTATCAATAACAAGTAGTTTAACGATTTACAACTGCATTGATCAACTCAACAATCTGTCAACTGCAAGACGTCTGTTAACTCAAGTGCTGCCAGACCGATGGATAGCTTGTGGCTGATTGTGTAGCACTGATTACACAAAGTGTTTATTTGTACTGGACTAGGTGTAAATAGATTGTCAAAGTGGACAACAAAGCCCAGGAGTCAAGGGGTCACGTCATATGGTATGTTATCTATATTAACATGCATCTTTATGGATGGTTCTATTCATAACCTGTATAAACCATATGGACTCTTACAAAATAAAAACATTATGTCTTCTCTTGAATAAATATTACCCATGAATAGAATGCTGAGTTTTTAACTATTGTATAACATGTTTTACATCCAAATACAAAACTACAATATATTTAGGCCTGCAGCTATGAAATTGAGATTAAAATATATAAATTTAATTTAGAAACACAGCGGATGGATTTTCTACTATGCTGCAGGCAAGCCCCGTCCTTCTTTTCCCTATACCTTCTGACATTGTCTGGGGGAAAACAACCTTGGGGTATTATGAACCCCTTTAATGTCTATAGCTATGGATTCTCTTCTGTTTTTGTGCTACAAAAATAAGTGACCTGTATCAGTTACAATATTGTTCGTTTTAAATATTACAACACACATTTGTTTAGTTTTATATATTTGCATGATTAGTCTAAACCTTTCAGTGAATTCTGAGTTTCTTACATAGTAACACAAGAATCAAATTAAACCCATGCCTTTTGTATTCCATTGCAGTAAGTTTCTGAAAGCTAATAACCTTCCAATCCACTATGACCTTATTTTACTTTTTTCAATGCCAAAACAATTTGGTTACCAAGCTGTTTGGCGTCAATGCCTAGATCTGCTAAAATTACAAATCATGTGTCATTACTCTGCATGCTCATTTACATTGCCATGTCTCATTCTATCATTTGGAGTCGGTACACCATAGCTGTCTCATCCAACTTGTATGTGTGAACCGAGGGTAAATGCACTTTCCAGGAAGCATTGGATAGAAATTAACATTAACATTATTTTGGTTAGCATATCTATATTTTCGTTTAAAACGGTTATGAGCATAGGACATTTTACCGTTGGACAACACACACACACACACACATATATATATATATATATATATATACATATATATATATATATTTCATAAGCATAAGGATGAGAGCATTTATCTATGCATTTAGGGAATGAAATAACACACTAGTTTTATGCCAAAGTGAATAGTGTTTTTTTAATGCATAAAGCATCAATTGAGGTAAGACTGAGTACCAATATTGAAAATGTAGCTTAAGTGCCAGAGCAGTAAAAGCAGTGTAAAAGCAAATTGTGTTGTACATACCTATTTACTATAAATTAATAAGATTAGTGTGTTTTCTTTTGAATAAAATAAATGAAAACATTTCTTCATAACTATTGTTTTCAACTCTTTTCTATTCATCATTTAACTGTGTGAATATTTTTTTGTATGCATACCAGTTACAAATACAGTTTAGGCGACACTTTCTCTTTATGTAGTTGATATTAAAAACATTTGGAGTGTTATGTATACTACTGTATATGTTACTATTAAATGCAAAAAAGAAGATCTTTTCTGAATGCTGTTTTTGGGGCATGTTTTTTGTCATTGCACATGAATGACAATGATCCACATTAAAATATAATTTATTCCTACTGAAATTAAATAATTGCATGTGAAATATAGATGTTGTCTATTGACAGTATTATTAAGTACCTCTGTAATCACAATAGCTTTGTAAAATACTGTATATATGGTTTACAAATTTGTACTCCCATTGTTTGCTTTCTTAAACAGAAAACTGCTCATGTAACTATTATGAGAACTTAATACACACATGGAATTTTCATTCTTATTAACAATTAATGGCAAATATATATAATATATATATATATATATATATATTTCCCCAGAAACACTACTAAAAATCTCAAGTAGAATTTGTCTTCTCTCCTTTTTTGTAGCCAGAGCTACCTACAAGCTGCTAGTGAAATGGCTGCTGGACACATCTTGGACCCATCAGGGAAATACAATTCTCCAAAGTTCCGCTCTCGGAATCAGAGCTACATGAGAGCAGTCAGCACATTGAGCCAAGCCAGCTGCGTCAGTCAGGTTAGAACAAAGAACACTTGATGAATGAGCACAATGAAATAGAACCAAAACACTTCCCGCGTTCTAGAACAGTTATGAAAGTCTTCAGGCCTTTTTTTTGGAAACTTCATGCTGTAAGACCAAAATGGATATTGGTGTCCTACAAAAAGATAGATTGTGATACCTGTTACTGGACTAATATTAATAGAATAAGCTGTAGGAGATATGACCTTTGTGGTCTGAAAAGCTTATATAATTATGCACAGATTATAAATTAGACATCATACTCTATGGACGATGGTGCACTAAAGGGTATTACAAACAACTTTATATCTATAGAAACCAACACAGAAACTGCTCACTCTGCTTTTTATAGTGTGTGGTGATTATACAGCAAAGCCAATGAAAGCTAAGATCAAATAGTAAACGTAACGTTTAAAGGGACTATTTTCTTTGGGATAAATACATCTGTACCAGAACATTTTTAGAAGACATTTCATTAATTACATCTATGTATGTGTATCATCATGTATGTGTGATTTTCCAATATTTATTATTTTTGCTGACTTCTACAGCAGTTATTCTCTCTCATCATTATACTATATTATAATTACATATGATATGTATTTACAAGACATATGCTATCTACACATTTAATATATTGCTTCCATGTTATTCCCTTTTTTGGGGGGATAGGATAAATTATATAGAAAATATTGACGGTAGGTTTGATATCGTCTCTAACATTTTCCCAAAATTATCCTTCCTTTAAAAGTAATGTTATTGGCATGAAAAAACACTTATTATTATTTGCTTAACCTTTGCAAAAGCTACTTTGTTTTAATGTAAGTAAAGCTCCTCTAACTGGTCATTTTGAATAGGATGTTCTTGACCCCTCAATACATTTATTCTTTCAATGGTTACTGAATGCCTTTTGGGTATGTATATTAGCCAAAATTAATTGAGTTGTACAGATTGTTAAGATTGTTAAGAACTGTCAGTCATTTCCTGTGCATTTATGTCTTTTCCTGTGAAAAAATCATAACCCGATGAAACTCCATAAGTTGAAAAGATGGTTCCAAGAAAAACACGTAAAAAAATAACCATACATTTTAAAAAATAAATATATATATAGAAAATTTGACCATATACCAAATTAAAAAATGTAAACCACTGATCTGCTATTTTCTTCAGTTTTACATGACATTCTTTTTTTTACAATTTTTGTTTTTCTTTTAACGTTGCTGGATGGAGCTACTGAAAGGAATCTGCAGGGCACCTGGAAATTCCATAATGGGATTGTACTTGGTAATTCCATTGAGATCTCAGAGAAATCTAACAAAAGAATGTTTTTTCTTCTTTTTTCTTTTTTGCAGGATTTCCTCATTGAAAGTCTGCAAGAATGCTTTACCTCAAAGGATTATCCTGAGATCAAGGTGGCAGTACCCTGTATATTCCCATGCTAGGAGAAGTCTTTACTAAACTGTCATAAAAAATAAAATATACACCTAGCATCATCCCTGTACATGATTCACAGCTGAGATTGACTTACATCACAGCTGCCCAAAACATGTGTAGTTCATTGAACCCTCCCCACAGCAATAACTACGTAAAACCATTCAAAAGCATACTGCAATTTCAGAAATCTTCCACTCGTGCAAATAGAGTCTCTTAGTTCTGAATTTTTGTGTAAGCCTTTTATTGCTTAAATGAGAGAAAACTTTGTTTTAGATGTACCCTGTCAGCTTGCCCTATATAGCACTGACATATATTTGGTAGGGCCAGTTATTTGTATTTGCTGAATGCCACCTATGAATTTGGCAAGTATTATAATGATTTTTTTAAGATATGACAATGCAGCCTGAGTGAAATAGAGTCCAGTTGCCACAGGATACTGGCTTTAATTTAATAATTTTATGTAGCATATCATTTTATGATAGATTTTACTACAAAAAAGTAGTCATTGACACTTATTACAATACTTGTTACACATAACTTTTACATATTGCTGATATGCCCAGATAAAATGCTGCTCTGCAGTATGGGGGACGTATAGACCGATGGAAGTGAATCAACTGGTCAGATATACATCCCCCATACTGCAGGGCAGTATTTTATCTGGGCCGGGGGCATTAATACACAGGGGGTGCAGCTGGGGCCATTGCATAAATCAATACTAAAGAGAGGGGCAGACTGGGGGCATAAATACACATAGTGCCTGGTTTGTGTGTCTGGGTGTCGGTGTGGCAGAGCCTGTCCTGGTGTGTGTGTGTCTGGGTGTCGGCAAAGCCTGCCCTTGTGTGGTTGTCGGTGTGGCAGAGCCTGTCCTGGTGTGTGTGTGTGTGTGTGTGTTTCGGTGTCGGTGTGGCAGAACCTGTCCTGGTGTGTGTATTTGGTCATCTGTTTCCTGGCACTTAACTTACTGTAGGAATAAATTAAACTTAATTTTACTTATCCAGAGATAAAATGCCCTCCTGAATTTGTAAGAACAAAACCTTCTAGGCCCAGAAATCAGTGAGAGGAAAAGTAAAGGTTTTGTGTTTTACTCTATTTAAATCTGCATATTTTATTGAAAAGGATTAGTGGCACTAAATTGTGGCTTCAGGTATCCTGTGTATGATGACTTTTTAGTGTATTGATGTACTCCCAATCCCATCACATAAGATTCTATCCTATATTATCTCCCAAGCACTAGATTCTAAGAATATTCATACAATCACTTCATAAACACATATCAAATACACTGCATATATAGTGTGAAGAAAAGATTTTTATAAAATAGTTTTTTACCTTTTGCCAATTAATTTTCATTAACTTTCTTTTTATAAATCTGGTCACCTTATATTGGAGTGCATTTTACATTTTACTATGTGAATTCTAGCATGCATTCTTAGTTATTGTAGTTAGCAAATTAGACTGATTGTAGGGAAACCAAGCACTACATACATTCCATGTGTTTGCAACCAACTATGCAACATTTCCAAAATTTGTCCATTCCTGACTGCCAGCACCGCAAAACAACTAATCCACTCCCTTGTTATCTCCCGTCTAGACTACTGCAGCAACCTACTTACTGGCCTCCCTCTCTCCCGACTATCCCCCCTCCATTCTGTCCTCAAGGCCTCTGCCAGACTAATCTATCTCACCAGACGCTCTGCATCTGCGAGTCCCTCCACTGGCTCCCCATCCATAGCAGAATTAAATTCAAAATACTAACTCTATCCTACAAAGCTCTCATTAACACCGCTCCCCCTACCTATCCTCCCTCATCAGCAAATATACTCCAGCCCGCCCTCTAAGATCCAACAATGACCTGCTCCTCGCATCTTCACTCATCACCTCCTCCCACACCTGCCTACAGGACTTCTCTCACGCAGCACCAACCCTCTGGAACTCTCTTCCCCGTGCTGTTCGACTCTCACCAACTCTACCCTCCTTTAAACACTCCCCAAAAACTTTTCTCTTCAGGGAAGCCTACCACTGACATAAACATCAAAACTTCTCTCTCACCCGCTTATAACCCTTATCTCGACCTACATTAACATCATTCACTACCACACAGTCCTCACCTCCTGTTTCTCACCCCTTATCCACTTAGCTTGTAAGTTCCCGCGGGGATGTCAATTGCTGTATTGTACTTGTCATTATCTGTAAAATGTACATCTTGTACAGCGTTGCGGAATAAAGTATAATAATAATAAATAATAATGGTTGTGTCAATTGTGACCAATTAGTTTATTATTTACTTCTATTGATTTGTTAGTCCTTTTTTAATGGAAGCTGATTTGTTCTGGTAGCTTCAAGAGAAGTGGTAAAAGGAATGTGGTAACAAAAGGCCAGGCAAGGGATTATGCAGTAAGAAACAAACTGGGACTCTCTTTAGGTAAATACATAGCTAGCCAATGGTTCTTATATCACTAAACCTATTATAAAACTTAAACAACATTGCAAAAATAAAAAACTCATTGTTGAAAGATGTTTATTACTCTGAATAGAAGAAATAGCTGTGTCTGACCTTTTTATTATACATGCAAATTATAAAATAGAAAATAACATGCATACTATGCTCTACGGGTACTAGCTCACACATCCCTGTTTTCTAGACCTTTTCCACAGCTGACTGCATCTTGCATGGAAAAAAATAAATTAGTATTTTCACTACATAACAAACAATATCATGTTGCATTATAACTGGATATGATTGTATTCATGGCTCCTGAATCATGGACACTTCATTAACTAACATATACCACCACCTTTATCAACAGTCATTGATATTATATTTGTTGACAAAAGCAGCTCTTCATATTACTGTATTGTATCACCACATTATATCATAATTTTTTAAGTTTTAAAATAGCCTTTTTAGACTATGTTTAAAGATGCTGTTCCAATGCAAGTTATATTTTTTTTCTTCAGATGAACGAAACAGAAGTAAATGGGCAGTATGAATCAGTGTGTGAGTCAGTGTTTAGCGAAGTTGATTCCCATGCCATGGATGCTTTAGACCTCCAGGGATGCTTTCGAACAAGGAGCCACAGCTACTTGAGAGCTATACAAGCTGGTTATTCCCAGGATGATGATTGTGTTCCAACTATTACATCTTCCAATGTCACCTCAAGTACACGGTCAACAGGTAAAAAAAAGTATTAGGACATGGTTTTTACAAAACTAAAGCTGTTAACTAAATGGTTTGTGTTATATTTTTGTTTGGAATATCAGTATATAAACCTTATAAAATGGTTCAATAATAAAATATAACAAATAAAAAAGGAGAACATTTGTTAAAGCCATACCAAAAGCCACAACTAAGCATGTCTAATGGATTTTGTTGTAGAATAATGTCAATATTGGGCCAACATTGCAGCTCAAAAAAGAGCATTCTGCAGATTTCATGATCTTGACATTTTGAAGAGAGGTGTAGACCATAGGAGTTGAATTGTAATTTAATTAAATAAATAACACATTGTCAACCTTAAAGTTAGTCCAAGCACCGAAATAGCTGACTATAATAGCTAACTATGTTTGTTACACCTCTTAAATGCAGCATATGCTCCGCTTCCATTAAAGAAAATTATGGTTACAAAAATTAATTTGTGGTTTAAGAAAAAATAACCAATTTAAGAACAATGAAATAACCCTTATACCTGTATAAAATAGGGGCATATAAATACATACACAGAACACGTTGAATCAGGGTACTTCCATTGTAAGCCAAGTAAAAGCCTGTCTATCTTTTCATTTTAAAGAGGACTTCTAAGTGTATCAGAATAGTTTTGCTGCAAATAGTACACTAGTGATTAAACCTAAAACACTCAAACATAATCAATGGATGTAGTTTAAAATCGATTTGGGCAGGCTTTCTAGTAATTATACAGTTGGCTAATTAATCTTTAGAAAAAGCCATCTTTGTTTAAGAACTGATCAGACATTTAGCAAAAAACACTGTGTGTATAAAACAATTTAATAAATTAGTAACAGATTGAATGTAATGAATGTGGCAATATTACTCAGGGTGCATCAGTGCATTTTAACCTTTTGTCTTAGTATCCAAAAAAGCAATATAACAGAACAATACATCATATATAAGATTTATTTGTGGTTTAACTAATTTAGAATATTAAAACTTCAAAGAACAGCAAGAACTGCAGTCCTCAGAGTACATACTCCACATAAAAAAACCAAATTTTGACATAGGTGCTCGGGCCCCAAATGCAACACAATCAGCAAAGATACACATATGTATTGAAAACAATAACATATATGTTTATTATGAAGGACATCAAACTCTGTTGTTATACTTTCTCTTTGATGAAGTTCATAATGAAATGTCAGGATTTCACTACTGGCTAAAAGTGTGGAATCCTGACAAATACGGAAAAACAATGAATATACCACAGATTAATTATCAAACCAATGGGTTATCTGACTAAATCAATTCAAGATTTCCTTTTAGTACTTTCAAAATGCTGATTCTGAGTCACCCTTGCCCTTTTTGTCTAATATTTGATCTGAATGTCAATCTATATTCTGCCATTTTTAATCTTAACTTAGTTGTCTAAATTATTGTTCAGGTACACAAAGGCAAGAGTATATTTTGAAATTATATTTACCAAAACCTTTCTGTTGAGATTATATTTCATATACTATCATTGTATCAACATCCTCAAAGTCCATAATGGTAGCATTTTCCCCTTATCTTCGCTAGAACTCTAGCTACATCTGGTTACTTCACCACTGTTAGTATGTTCTTGACCCCTTCACAGTCTGATATGTTTAGATATTTGGGCTATTTGCTTTTTTTTAAATCTTCCTATGCAGAATAGGTTGAAGTTTATGAAGAAGAGGCCATTTTGGAGGACCAGTAGAATCAGTGCTATAGCATGCTATAGCATGCTGAGGACACTGTCTAAGAAAGGAGATATTACATCTCTCATCAAATTAAACATTCTTCATATACTGTATAGATGTCAACAGAGTTTGCAATATGGTTATGCATATCCATTTAAGAGCAAAAGGCTTCCAAACAATATAAAACCAGGCTGCTTAGTGTTGTCACTACCTCCATGAAAGCCACAAACGAACCTCCTCTTCAAGTGAAGGTGTGTTTCATTTAAGCCCCAGTAACTGCTACAGCAGCAGATATCAATTAACTAGATTGCAGTACTGGGCTTAGACTCCTACAAGCAGTTAACCCTTTCTTCAGGGAAATGCTAATATACACACATTGCTTTTTACATTGGGTATAAAAGTTCATTTGCTTTTTGTTGAGGTGTCACCTACATGGCCTACTGAACTAAAAGCAGACCCGCAGGAATTGATTTTTCTAAAGTACTTCTGGCACTAACTACTCTTATGACTTTGAATATTACACTTTTGTTTAAATAACTTGGGCATGTAATTCAGTGCTACAGGTTTTATATCCTTACAAAAATTATATTGCAGACATTATATATTATTATTATTCTCAGATTTAGCACCAAAAGTAAAAAAAAGAAAACTCTGCTGTAGAAAGCGCCACTTATAATTGCCTTGAGTTTGTTTCATAAACTCACTAACATTAAGAACTCCTTCCTTTCCTAAATGAATTCCTGTAGAATATTTACTTTGTAACAAACTTTGAATTTTAAAGGGATATATGTATCACGTTGAAGTAGTGCTACAACACAAACCTATAACCTTCGTAATATGGCATTGTTTTTATTGGGTTTGTTGAAAGAAAGTCATTTTTAAATATATGTATAGCTCCCTGAAATGAAATCTTAGCATACTATACTTTCTTATACTTTTGTGTTAATTTGTATAGAAACTGAACTACACTGTTTGCCTTCATTTAACATTGACATTCTGTCTAATTACACAACTGTCATTTTTATGTTAAGGTCCCTAATGAATTGCAAATTTCTAAATGATTAATCCCAAATACGAATCATACGCATTAAACTAATTAATCTGTACAACAAAAAAAGATGTGCATGTTCATTAATTAAATTTAAGGATGTTTTATATTCATAGATTATGGATCTTCTATTTCGGTTTGTATTAGCATCATTACATATCAAATTATTTTAATCTAAAATAGGAAATTGTAAGCATATTCTATTTTATTAGAATTCTATATAGTCAAGCATGAAGCATAACTTAACGTAATATAATTTCTTAATAATAATTTCATACGTTCTTTGAGCTTTTCCCCTTATTATTGAGTCTGGTGATGGACCAGGGAAGGGCTGTCACAATTCAGACTGGTGGTCAAGTCCACAGAGTGGAACATTTAGAAGCCAATATGGTCAGCAGGCATTATCTAGGACCTGTCTTACAAATACTCCTCTAAAGGGGGCCTAGTAGAAAGCACAGACAGGGAGCATACAATTAAGTATATGCTGCCTAATGCTTGGTATCTTTTTTTGAATTCAGATACAAACATCACAGAATAAAGTTGCAGGGCACAGGGACACTTTAGGATATTTAAATTTGCAAATAAAATAATAGAAAAAGATTTGAGGCGTTATGTGTCCAAATGTGTGAATTTGTGCCCATTAATCCAGTAGAGCATTGGTGAGGTCAGGCACTGATGTTGGACAAGAAGCTTGGCTCACTATGTCCATTCCAGTTCATCCCAAAAGTGTTTGATGGGGGTTATGGTCAGGGATTTGTGCGGGCAGTCAAGTTTTCCACACTAAACTCATCCAACCATGTCTTTATGGACCCCGCTTTGTGCACTAGGGCAATGTCATGCTGGAATAAAAAAGGGCCTTCCCTAAACTTTCCCCTAAAAAAAGCTGTAAGCATAACATTGTCCAAAATGTCTTGGGATGCTGAAGGTGACAGTTTGGGAAGCTTATTTTCTATTCCAGCATGACTGTACCCCAGTGCACAAAGCAAGCACATAAAGACATAGTTAAATGAGTTTTGTGTGTAAGAACGTGACAGGACCACACAGAGCCCTGACTTCAACCCCATGGAACACTTTCGAGATGAACTGGAATGGAAATTGCGAGCCATGTCTTCTCGTCCAACATAAGTGGAAAGTCTTCCCAGAAGAGTGGAAGCTGTTATAGCTGCAAAGGGGGACCGACTACATAGAAATGTATTTAGAATGCAATGTCATAAGAGTCCCTGTTGGTGTAATGGTCAGGTGCCCCAATACTTTTGTGTGTGTGTGTGTGTATATATATATATATATATATATATATACACACTTCTGTATGTTTCAATAATATTCACACTTTTCTCTGTCTATCCCTTCCCTTCCTCTTCTCTCTTCCCTTTCTCTCTTTCACTTCTCTTTCCACCTACCTTCCTCCCCTGCTCCTTTCTCTCTTCCTCTCCTATTTCTCTCACCACCCCTATTTCCCCTCCTTCCCATTTCCCTTCTTCTCTCTCCCTATTTTATTCCTCTCTCCTTCGCTTAACTCTCTCTCCAATCCCTCCTTCTATTTTTTATCTCTCCTTGTGTCTCTGTCCTCCCTCTTGCCACTCATCTCGTCTT
Organism: Spea multiplicata; assembly: GCA_009364415.1. NCBI lineage: Eukaryota > Metazoa > Chordata > Amphibia > Anura > Pelobatidae > Spea > Spea multiplicata. The sequence goes on along the minus strand of VKOC01016684.1, from coordinate 17,904 downwards.
TTTTTCTCCTTATCCCTCCTTTTTCTGTCTCTTCCTCTACTCATTTTGCCTGGTCACCATCTCTCCCACCTCCTCTTCATAACATAATTTCCATTGCTGCAATGCACCTATAGCTATATGTATATTAGAAAAGCTTAGCAAGTCATAGATTTAGTCTATAATCAATTGAATGTCATTATATAACACTGTCTTTCTGTTTTTTTTACTTATATAGCTGTTTCATATACAAATTACAAAAAAACTCCACCACCGGTTCCCCCGCGCACCACCTCCAAGCCACTAATCTCAGTGACAGCACAAAGCAGCACAGAATCTACACAAGATGCCTACCATGACAGCCGGACTCAAAGGATATCACCATGGCCTCATGATGGCCGAGGCCTCTACAACTCCACTGACAGTCTAGACAGTAACAAGGCCATGAATCTTGCTCTGGAATCTGCTGCAGCACAGCGCCATGGTTCTGAAAGGAAGAGTAGCTCCGTCAGAAGCACTAGCGACAAGGCTGTTCTAGTAACAAAAGCAGATGAATTTCTCAAGAAACGACGCTCCTCTATTGGGATTCAGGTAGAATTCTATTATAATCTGATATATTGTGAAATGCTTGTCTTGGTGCAAATTATAATTGTCTTTGATGCCCATCAACTTCATTGCTAAAAGTATAATTGGTGATAAGCTACCATCCATACAAATGGATATAACTATTTATAATTTGGGTATTGAGTTTAAGATGATGTTAGTGAGTAATTCAGTTTTGTACTTTAGTTTCATACTTTATTATATTGTTGAAAAAAGGGTTATGTTAATTGCTAATTGCACTATAACTGTTGAGAACAGACTTCAGCAAATGTGCTTTGCCTTTCATTACAAAGAATGAATAAATAATTTGGGACATTACCTGTCATTTCTACGTTAAATGAACATGGCAAATCAGAACAGCATGAGAGTTATACGTTCATGTATAATTCTTACTGAATTTAAATCCTTTGATAAACTGGAATTATTCTGATCACGTAAAATGCTAAGAAAAATGCAAAAATACTAATGTAAAATGTAACTAGTTCAATATGGGACAGCTATCTGTTTTTTAAACCAAAGTATGATCATCCAAACGGAATCTTAACCTTACTATTAACATATCAGATACGTTTCATATGCACAAAACGACTAGCGCTCTTTACAGAGATGTTATGATAGCTAAATAAGTATAAAGATTGGAGGCCAGTAAATTGGAATAATCCAGACAGGATATCACAAGGGAATTCCAATAGATATTTTGGGACATAGCCAGAACCTTGGTATTAGATGAATTGACCTTCAAATAGTTGAATTCCATCTAGAATGTAATAAGTAAGATTGTCTTCAGCATAGAGGTGGTACTAGAGTCCAAAAGATATTAGTTGTGCAAGGGAGGAAATATAGATAGAGAAGAGTAGAGAGCTTTATGAGAGAAGAAATTGTGACAGAGATGGAGATGCTAAAGGTACAGTGAGAGATGTGGAATTTCAACCAATAGAAAGGCATGTTGCAGATGCCATGAAAATAAAGGGTTTGCAGGACAAAGGGTAGGTCAACAGTCTCAAAGGTGGCAAGTCCAAGAGGATAAGCAAATAACTTTTGTTTTAATGGTGAGTACTCTCAGTGTTGAAAATGGTTGAGCAGTGAGAGGAAAGAAAATGTGTTACATAATTGTAGATTAATTGCTCCAGAAGTTTGGAAGTCAGGGGGATAAAAAAAAACAGAATGGTAGTTAGATGGGGAAATGGGATCTAGGTACAGTTACTTTCAAATTGGAAAGATAAGAGCTTGTTTTGGTGGGGTAGGGACATGCTTGTAGAAATTGGAAACGTTGGTTAGGGTAGGTGTAAGGATGTTGGAAAGAGGAGGATAGGGTCAGATGGGTAGGTGATGAAATGGGAAGACAAGAGGACATCAGAAAAAATTATGGAAAAGAGGCACTAAGTGATAGAGGAGGGTGTTAAAAGTGGGAAACAGATTCTTAGGGTTAGTGAGAGAGAGGAAAAGATTATTAAAACTAAGTATATTTAGTGAGGCGGAGAGAAGTGGTATATATATATATATATATATAAGCATGAATTCCTCCATAGATGCTCATTGGTACCAGAGCACATTTAGAGGTGTCTGGTATGTGTTGAGTGCAATGACTGAGGCAAAATGATGGATGGTGCACCCCATCTATGACTGAGGCTAGCGGGCTTTGCAATAGAAACATCAGAGCATGAAGAGGTTTGTAAAGGAGAGGCTGAAATGTATTAGTCAGTTATAGCTAAGGTCACAGAGGTGCCAGTAGGTTTGCTGAGACTTTTTAGGTAGAGTAGACTGTAGACTGGGTGATATGTTAAGGTTGTAGGTTAGGAAACGGTACTTAGACAGGTAGCAATTACATGAAGAACTATTGGATAGTGGCACAAACGCTGTTGAAAACAACAATATGTAAAGGCAACTAGGCAAGTAGTGTGGTTTAGTGCATACTATGAAGGATGTTGTAGTAATTACCAGTGACACATTAAACTGGATCATTTAAAGGAACCAAACTTGTCTTAAAAGAAAATAAGTTATCATCCTATTTGCTTTTTCTTAACCCAAAGAAAAGGTTTTTTATAGCGAGTTACACAGACACAGCTATGCAGACTTTTGAAGAGTACCTCTCAAAATGAGTTATTGTTCTCCCAAAACTAAATCAAATCATTATTGTGTGAGATCAAAACACTGACTTGTAATTGTACAAACCTTGCCAAACCCTCTTTGCCAAAAACCATAGTGTAAGTTATACATCATGTGTGTGACAAAAAGGCAAACGTCTTCCAAAATTAGATTTCAGGCATTCTCCCCCCTTTATTAAATATGACTCTGCACCTTGGGGAAGACATTTTTAGTACAACTGCGTTCCATTTTTCTATACAAAGCAAAATACTTGTTCAAAATAAAGTAAATATTCCAATATTCAAATCAGCGGCATTTATTAGTTAAAATGATCTTGCAGATAAAGAAAAATATTCTATTTGATTTAAATGAAGTGAGGGCTATGTTTGCATCTATGTGTTAAAGTCCAACTAAACATTAAAAAATGTTTGCTTTGTCCAGAAAAGACACCAATAAGTTTTATAAAGCAGGTTGCACTGATGTCATTGCTACAGCCATTACATATACTGCCGTATCTTCATTCCGTCCCTTGCACCACTAACCCTAGTCTCACCCCTGATGATCTAACACCATATAGTGACATACACACATGCTCACACTAAATACAAACACACAAACTTATGCTAACAGCACACATACACTCTCTAACCCCATATGCCAGCATACACACTCATACTAACAGCCACTCAACACATGCAAGCTAATGCCAAATACTACTTTTTCTAACACCATACACTAAGATAATACATATACACTCCAACGGCATAGGTTGGCACACACTCATGCTAACACCAAACTGTATCATACAGACATGCTAACACCACACACTAACAAATAAACATTCTACAACACAGTAACACACACTCATGGGAACACCACTAACACAGTTACTAGGTCATATTCATTCTAAAACTATACACTAACATACTGACGCACGCACTCAAACACTATACTCATACACATTCTACCACCACACAGAGATACATGCTGTCGTTAACACTCTACACTGACATACCCACTAATGCCAATACCATAAACTAACAGTCGCATACATGCTAACATGAAATACTAACACACGTACTCACGTTAACACCATACACAGTTTGTGTGGAGTGTAGCCTGACACCACTAACATGTCCATAGAATGTATCAGTTGACCCAGAGAGCCAGGTAAGCAGTGTGTTTGTCTTATATATTGTTTGTATGTGTATTTCTATTGAGAATTATTGTATTGCAGTGACAAAAAATGTAAATAAGTGCTGTGCAAATTGTGCTGTTAACTATGGGCATACCATGTTATCCCTTTATTTGGAAATATTACATAATTATTCTTTTATAGTTGGCTAACCTTCACTTTTTGTCACAGTTTATGTGGCAATTAAAATGTAATTGCTTTGATTCATTGCATAGTAGTTAATCATCAATTGCATTGTTAGCAAAGGTGAACAAGCTAAATGCCAGTATATTTTTTTAAACTTCATGGTTTTGGGTTTTTTTACAGTTATGCAACTCCGCCATCTGCTGGGCAGTGCATATACCATTCAGCTAAAAAAAACCTCCTGTCCTTATAATTGACAATTTAATTTACTGATTTTTATTATAAGACTGCATTGGTCAGACAAATGAACACATTAGGGCTTTTTTGGCACGCTGAAATTATCAGCACTATTCAATAAGATGATATCTGCTATGTGCCATCTTTTAAAAACAGAAAATGTGTTGCTTTTATATGCATATTGCAAAAGGTACAAAGCTCCAAAAAAACCGAATAAAACGAAAGTTGATTCAGACATTACAGGAGTACAAACATAGAGGATAAATTATGCACATTTAAAGAGGAACTGTCCCGTTTACAGCTTTTAGCATAATCAAATTAATTTATTAAAATGATCTATACCTTTTGCTTTGTTTTTCATGGTTGTATTACAGAATGTATGGGCCACAATAATGTAAACAGCAGAAAATGTGTTTAGAAACTATGCTGTCACTAATTACATAATTAGGTCACAAAGTTACCTAAAACAGTCTCAATAAAACACAATAAAACACAAACATAAGAACAGTGTTGCATGCAAATCCTGAAATGAGGGCACATATTACAAGTCAAATCCTTATGTCTTCCTTTCCTACCTTGATGTAGGTGCTCAGAATTGCTGCTGTTTGTGAGCATATTGGACTGTGCCGTAACAGTAAAATTAATTATGCATATTTATGAGAAATGTGCAAATGGGGCAGAAACGATTTGGACAAATTTTTCAGTGTGTTTTTCTCCCATTCATTTTCGGGAAATGAATTATGTTCCCTGCCCATTCAGTTTGGATGAAAATCAGGGGGGGGCAATTTTAATAAATGTTGCTCTGTGCCCACATTCACTCTTACTCACTCTCTTGCACTCTCACACTCTCATTCTCGTCCATTCACTCTCTCTCATGCTCTCTTAATGTTTCCCTAACATCTCTGCCCTCCACTTCTCTCTTATATCTTCTCTCTTTTATCATTTATCTTCTCTCTACTACCTTCTATATTTGTCCACATCTCTGGGGGACATAACCTAGAGCGAACTTCCGCCAATTGGGGAGATGACGATACAGAAAGCATTGATATGAAAGGGCCTATGAATATCGGTGAAAATTCTGAGCTTTCTTGCTTAGTTTTTGTCAGCTTTGTGGGGGGTCTGGCCATGCTTTCATGGCTTCGTACGAATTGCTGAACTCGCCAAAAGGGGAAGGAATGTCCAAGACAATACTATGCTTCCAACTTTGTGGCAACAGTCTGGGAAAAACCCCTTTTCCATTCCAGCATGATTGTACCCAGTGCACAAAGCAAGATCCATAAAGACATGTTTGGTTGAGTTTGGTGACAAGCCCGCACAGAGCCATGAACTTAGCCCCATCTAACACACTTTGGGATGAACTGGAACTTGGATTGTGAGCCACGCCTTCTCGTCAAACATAAGTGGCTAACCTCATGCCTCACTGTTCTAGAATGCAATGTCATAAAAGTCCATTTTGGTGTAATGGTCAGGTGTCCCAATATTTCTGACCATATAGTGTACAAAATATTGCCATGAACCACAGGACTTGAACCAGCGATCCTGAGCATGACTGACTATTCACCTACACGTTTCACCACAAAGGTGCTCCCAGACTCCCTTGCAGGAACATTGTAGTCCCTGGCCCTGCATTTTTGTGATCCTGCTTGTTTGCACTGTGTATTTGCTGGTTTTAAAAACTGACCTTGGACTTTTTCTACAGATTATTCGCATTTGGAACTTTTGGGTCGGTTTTAGTTATTCCCTTGATTATCCTTTGGCACTGTGTACTTGTGTACTCTGTGTATGACCTTGGCCAGTCTGTTTCTGATTTCATCTGACTCCGTTGTTTTCCCAGTCTGCTAGCAGCCGTCTGTCAGTTCCCAGGTTTGCTGACAGTCCTGTTCCTGTAGATGGCACCTAAGAAGAAGCCTAACATTGCTTGGCAATCCTTTGTGTTGTACAGCCATACATTAGTCAGTCAAAGGCACTCTCTCTGCTGAGGAATGGAGCATATGGAGGAACCAGAATCTCTGCATTTATTGTGGGTAGCATGATCATTACATCAGTTTCCGCACCATCAGATCTAAAGGGATTCACTCAAGAAAGAGAGTCTGGACATTGTGGCAATGTCATGCAGCACAGCCAATGACACATACTCCAGGACAGGCAAGATCACCCAGTTTACAGCAGACGATATGACAAATATAATCTAGGCTATGAAAAATCTAAGCAAAAAGTTCCTACATTCGGTACTTGGTCACAACCAGGTATTTTAATATCTGCCTGTCATGTGCCATTATCACCTGTAAGGAAAATGTGGTAGTGGCTCCTGCATCCTCTGGATAAGAGGACGAAGACTCCTGGGCAGACTTATCCTCTGAAGAAGAACTTAAAGATGATTATTGTGATCCACAGACAGCTAGAAAACCCAAGGGCCCTTCTGGCCAGCCTCCCAAGAAAGGCAGTTACTCATGTACCCTGACCAAGTCTGTCTCTTCTACTGCTACCTGTGACATAGCTCCATTTTCCATGACCTTGTCCCTAGTTCAGCCCCCTTGTTTATCTCCACACCTCATTGTTGCCTCTAATGGGGGAACATTTTGTTTTGGAGAAGGCCCTCTGTGCCCGTATGCAAGGCTGCAAAAAAGAGAAAATTCTGATCCTGGTAGGATGTCCAGAGACTGTCTTTTTGGGTAGAGGGTACTGTCAGGAACTTTGGGACTTGAACTAGTCACCCTGAGCAGTACTGACTGTTCACTTACAGGTGTCACCACCAGGATGATCTGTGGTCACTGAGATTCCTGTCTCCTCAATGTCCTCCTCCCACTCTAGTTTGTCACCTGTTCCTGTCACACCTAATTCAGGTAATTAAGGGCCTTTATAACCAGCGGCTCTCCCAGGCTCCCTTACTGGAGCATTGTACTTCCTGGCTGTGTATAATTGTAATCCTGCTTGTTTGCACTGTGTATGTGCTGATTTTGTCCCCTGGACTTGGACTCTTACTATTACTACTATTACTACTTACTATTTTCCCCTTTGTACCTCGTCTGATTTAGTTTTTCTGGATTTAGACCTTTGGCTTTGACTTATTTGTTTGGATTGTACTTGTTCCTCTCTATGTATGATCTGCTCCAATCTGACTACGATCTCATCCTCATCCGTTGTCATCTGCCCTTTCCCAAGTCCATCTGCTCCAGTCTGCTCATTCCCAAGCTTGCTGTCACTCCTGTTCCTGTAGATGACACCTAAGAAGAAACCTAAAGTCTGCAACCAGGTGCATTGACAACACCAGTATGCCCCATGCCTAGTTCTAAGCCTGAACCTGTCCCTGCACAGAGACTCCAGTCCAACCCAGTTCACTCAGTTGACACATGAGAACTTCCCAGGGTATGCGATGTAAAACTCTCCCTATTCTAGGGGAGTGGATTTTATAGGGCTGGGGCTAGCTGCACAAAGCCTTTAGTTGGTGGGAACTATGGTAAATGGCAGAGGAAAGTGAGTGGGGAGGTAGTGGGGAGGCCACATGTCACTCCCCTGACCAAGGAATGAAGAAACAAACTTCTTCACCTACAAATGCAGGATCAAACTCGGTGAGATTCGAGGTTGGCATATATATTCCTTTTTTCTGTTTTACAGAGTGTTTCCCTGCCTTTGTACAGTCATACTAGTCTGAAATGTAGATATGTAGCATTTTTAGTTTTCTTGTATTTTCCGAAATTATGGTCACGTGGTTTTTTTTAATAGTTTTCCAAAAGTTATCTGTCTGACTCTTTAGCTCTGTTTTGGATTCAATTATAAGAGTATATGTATTTTTAACAGAGAATAAAAACTGGCCTCTGGTCAACGTATGCCTGGAAAACCGGATCCAAGTGTTATATTTGGAGCAATCACTATATAAACCCCTGATCAGTCCAAGTGTTCTAAATATGGTCATTATTTTACCACAATCTAAAATTAAATACTCTTTCCATTCTTATAATCCCCATTTCTTTTCATAATAAATAACTACTTTACCATACAAAAACTGCATATAATATGCTTTCACATACTCTAAAGTCCACACATCTAACCACTTTATAAAAAGTATGTACTTACACCTTCCATACTAACACTGACACTCAAGTTCCTGCTGTGAAAATACCTCCCTCAAAACCATGTGTGGTATCATTGCAAGCTTCATGAAATGATACAGTATGCATTTGGTTTAAGTATCACAGCACCATAATAAGATGGATCAAAAGTCATTACACATGGAAATCCTATATAAGCAGGTAATGAATGCTTTACAGCAGTATTGTATATGAAAGAAATAGGGCATTGAATGTAAAAAATTCTGAAAGGGGTACCTCACAAAGCTTATTCACTAAAGTGGTAGTTGGCAGGAGAGTTGCAGTTTCATCTCACTGACTCCACTCTACAATACAAAGAGCCATTGAATAACGAGAACTGAGAATGAGACTTCTTGAAAGAATTCAAAACCACAACCCTTCCACAAACTTTCCTGCCAGATTTAATAAATATACATAAAGAGATGAATTACCCAATAAATACAAAAAGCATTTGATGTGTAACAATAAAAGTTCCGGGCTTCAACTGTGCACAATGGATAAACATGCAATGTAACCTGAAATCAGAGTAGAGAGTGGAATGTATCACTGATTAGTCAAAAAGGCTACCTGGTGATACTTTATGAACAGATGGCTTTGACTAAAATAGTTGACAGATGGCTTTGATTAAACTACTGAACACTTATTATCTCAAACACTTGGGAGTTATAAGAAGCACTGTACTGGACATAGTTTCTTAATATCAGTCTCCCTACTTCACAACCAACTATCAATCTATTGATAGATAGATAGATAGATAGATAGATAGATAGATAGATAGATAGATAGATAGATAGATAGGGGAAACAACTTTTTAGAAAGAATAGTTTGTGAAAGATTGATAAAATATAAAACACACCATCTCTTACCGATTTGTGTGACTCCCTGATTTTAGTCAGAGAGAATTCTAGTTGCTATAGTAACATTTGGAATTGTCAAAGAGAATCTTGATATATTTTGTATTGGAAAATTAATAATCTATTATAGATGAATAATTAAACAGTCAAATTTAATATATTTAAAATCGTTTCTGTGTACAACAATTCTGATCTGCTTTCTCATTTGTTGGTGTAACTTTAAAAACCTTTATTTTTGCATTTACATGTTTTCCTCTTGACTCTCTACATATTCATGTAGAGAAGAAATGTGACGACTAAAAAATCCTGGACAAGGGTCACTTCTCATAGTCATGTAAATAATTGTAGGTTTTGTATGAGCATTGAGTAATCAGATATACCGTATTTGCTCGAAAAATGACAACTTCTGCTGCAGCCGGAAGGAGGTGCGGTTAGCAGCGGAGGTTGTCTGCATCCATCGCGCAGACCTTCCCCGGCTGTCAGAGATCAGGGAACTCTGGGGAACTCTGACAGCCGGGGAAGGTCTGCGCGATGGACGCAGACAACCCCCGCTGCTTACTGCACCTCCTCCCGGCTGCAGCAGAAGTTGTGTACGCGAAACGCGTAGAGCTCTACACGCTGCCCGGACTACGCACCGGGACTCAGAAGCACAGGTAAGTTTGGAGAAGGGAAGGGGGAGGGATTGTTAAATGGGGGGCATAAGGCATTTCTGGAGGAGGAGTGCTCTATGAAATGTCTTTTAACCCCCTTAATGCCACTCTGCCTCCAGAAATGCCTTTTAACCCTCTAAACGCCACTCTGCCTCCTGAAATGCCTTATACCTCCCTATATGCCACTCTGCCCAATAATATACAATAATTGTGTATGTGCGGTCCTGGTGAAAACTTTGTTTGAAAAAACTTTCTTCATTGAAGCTTTTGCCTTATCGAACAAGGTACATGTTTATTTACCCAGTCCTTTCACAGATGAATCCCCAAAAAGATTTCCTTGGGCTAATAGGCCAGGTTCTTTTCTAGAAAGTTCTGCCAGATAAAGGTCTAAACCGTCCGTGATGGACACATTTACGTTTCCCAAAATACATATGGCCCTCTGAATCCAGCCTCCTAACGTGCCCACATTAGCTTTGGTACCAGCAATTTTAGCGTGTTAAACTAAATCAAATATATTTGCCAGTGGTCCTACTAAATATAAAAGTTCATCGTGACAATACCCTTTCTAGAGTCCTTTCCTGTCTTAGTTAAATAACGTACTAAAGATGAATCAATGATGGGGGTCACACAAAATTTATGACTCAAAGAAAGTCTCTGGCATTCTGCTCCTAGTTTATTTCTCACCCCTGTCTCCATTGACTTGGGCTTCTTGGTCATGAGAAGCTTTCATTCTCCTGAGGGGAGAATAATGGCCGTCTCGCTGTATTGCCTCTTCTCACGAGCCCTGCCTGATTTTACTCCATCTTTAACATTAGCTGCTATATTAGTAGGGTGCGTGGTCTGGGAACTATGGTAAATACTCATGTGAATATCAGAGTTATCCATGGCCATTGAAAGTGACCTGGCAATAGTGTCTGCCATTGCCGACATAGGCACTGTAAAGCTTTTAATACAGTGTTTGTCCTCCATAAAAGATTTTAACTGGGGATCAAGACAAAAAGCATCCTCTTTTTTTATCAGGAGAGAGTGGGCAGGCATCCAGCTAATGAGAAGTAGATCTGGGAGATGACCCCATAATCTACTGAGGTGATTATAGCCAATATGAATAAATATAAATAAATGTAAATATTAATAAATATTAATTACTGGAATTAATGGATCTTTTTAAAAATTACTAAAAAGATCTGAATTAATCAGATAAAGTTTTCAAAAATGATTGTAAAAATCATTTTTAATATAGGAAAACTCTATGTGGATTAAATAAACTAGTGATTAAATACTGAAGAAACTCAGGGGATAAAACGGAAAAAGATAAAACATTCCTGTCAGGAACACTTACAAACAGCTGCTGCTGAACCGAGAATCGCACTGACAGACTGTCAAAGCCAAGTTCATAGTCACAGAACAGCTGCTGTGAGGAAAACTGGCACTTGCTAATGCTCATGCGCGAGAAATGGGATCTGCGTAAAGAGAGAAAGTGAAACAATATGGTGTGTCCTTGCTAAAACACCTAATAGAAAGACACAGGAACCACTGCTCCAACAACTACAAACTTCTGCCATACGTTACAATAGCCTGCAGACGCCGGGAGACTGAGTAACACTTGCTGCAAACTTGCTGGCACGCAAAGTGTTAAACGCAAACAAGCTACACATTACTGAGCAATTTGTGTAAAAAATGCGCACTTCCTAAATGTGGCATTTTACCTCCCAAACAACCCAACAAACCCATGCATGGGAGGTATCACTGTACTTGGGAGATGTTGCTGAAACAGTCTTGTTTCAAAGCGATGTATACCAGGAGCTGTAAATCCATACCTGAAGAGTAATTTTAGTGATTAAAAAAACATAAAATAAATTACTATCACAAAGTTTGACAAATGGTGGTGGTAGAAAAGTGGAAAAGGTTAAAATACCAGGATTTGAAATTTCTTGGTCTCCTGCAGGGGCCTCGTCTGGCATCAACCAATTCACAGTGTGATCAACCGATCCCCACAGACTTGCATAGAGATCAGTGTCTATGCTTCATAGGAGCGAGCGGATATCCCTGCAGGGGATATCCTGTCCTCCGATGACTTTCCGGGTGATGTCAGCAGTGATGCGACCCGGAAGGGAATGCGCGATCGGCATTTAAAAATGTAACAGTTTTCCGGCTTTCGTGTCAGAAGCTGTTACATGAGATTGGGCAGCAGAAAGCCAGCGATGCTGGCTTCTACTGTCAGGGGGGAGTCCAGGCTGTCAGCCTGATCTCCCATTGTAAGAAATGAAGGGTGCCTTTAAAATGTGATTACTACATTTATTGCATAATGTTTTGGGGACAATTTATGTTTCTATAAGGTGAGATATCTGGTTTTACAATGTAAGGTCATTTGCATAGTAATGCATTACAAAGGGTTTGGAACAAAGGCTCCAACAGAGGTGAATACCTCACAGGGGGTCAGACAACTGAAGCCAATGTATATTAACATAACTGTGTGCATGTTTACATAGACTACCTGTCTCCTCCATAATTGGGTCATACAGGAAAACTCTGGAAAGAGGGGTTGGGTGAACCACTTTCTGGGAGGTACAAGGAATTCTGGGATGACTAGTTAGGGGCTGCAATAGTCAGAAGAGTCTAAGAGAGTCTGAGTAAGAGAGTCTGAGTAAGAGAGAAAGAAGAGTAAGAGAGAAAGAGGAGTCTCGGAGAAAGAAGAGTCTCAGAGAAAGGAGAGCGCAGTGAACAGAAGTGTCCTGGGTCAGGAGACTCAGAACGAAGCTGCGCAAGATGGCGTTCGGGAGAAGCCTGTGAGCTGAGAGAGGTTTCCCAAGAATCTGCTTAAGTATCCCTTTTGTTTTGTATTATTATCAAATGTTTTCTGTATGTTATATGTTTTATAACCTGTAACAGTAACCTAATTCAATATCAATATACATTTTTCTATACGCTTGTATTTGTGCTTTATTCATCACACATTCCCTAAAAGAATAACCCTGCTGTAAGAGGGTCATAATTTCTAGGAGCGATTTAGAGTGAGTTAGTGTGATTTAGTGTGAGTATATTTCTAAGGGACATAAATTTCTTACACCATACAGCGGCAGGGATGTGTCCCTGCCACTGCAAGAAGGGCATGATGTACCGGTGCGTCCATAGGGGATTCTTGGGATGCGTTTTTTGGACTTACCGGTACGTCCATAGAGGACTGAAGAGGTTAATTGCATACTTAACCCCTTGACAACAATTGACATGCCAGGCACATCTGGGAAGAGGACGTCACTAAAAGCTCTGCCAATTTTGAGGAAGTTCATACGAATCTGAATGTACAAGTCTAATACATATGCATGTTAATTCATTGCTTTTGCACATTATATAACTTTCTTCAGATTTACTGTTCCTATGAATAACATATGATATAGCATGTAGCAACACTGATGTACTAAATGTGCATGTGATATATTGAACATTATCTTAGGTGTGCATGTGATGTACTCTGATTTTATTTTGGAATTTATGTTTTACTGTATATGTGTACTGAATAATTTACTGTACATGTGACTTAATATGTCATTCACAGAGACTAAAATCATGTATTTTCCTATATGTTCTTGCAATACTACATTATATGGATATATTATTTTGATATATGGAGAAATTACTACATGTGACATATTAAATGATGTATTGCATGTATATGTTATATGATTGCTCATTCACACTATGTAATTGTAATAAACTGTGTGGTGTACAGTGTGTGCATTTATTATGGAGATTAGGTAATTATGTGCTTAGGTGAAGTCATTCTCATGTGTATTGCCTTGTTTTTTTCTCATTCATAAAAAAAGGGAAGCATAAAATGACCTTATTTATAAGGAGCAGTTTTAAACAAAGTGATAAATGGAATAATTAGTAGGAAAATTCCATAGACCCTTCTCAATGATGATTGTTCATAGTATTGCTCATATATGTCCCAGTTTTTATTTTGCTTTTTTATTCCTAGTCATATTTTTCTATTTTTTTTCTGTCTCTAACTTTAGCTGTCTCATTTGCAGTTGACCTTGTTAAATATTGGTATTTGTGCTAAAAGCTAATCTATATGACACAGTTATAAATAACCTTAAACCACCATTGTAACAGTCTGGACAATTGTATAACTGTATAGAATTTTGAACATGAGGGATTTTATCCACAATGGACTATAGCTATAGTATATAACATATATACAGAACATGATTCAGTGATTGTACTTATGTTGTAATAGATGCTTTGTTATATATATATTTGTAGTACATACTAGCATACTTCCAAGTATGCCCCTCATTAGAAAGGATAGTCCAGCGATGATGTAAGCACAGCAGATGAATACTGTATATAATTCTTCTGTATTTGTGTATCGTACTATCCTACCACCAGAAAAGTACATTACTTAGTATATAAGCATAATGTGTTTTCATAAAATAAATTGCGTGCAAAAATTTTCCAAAGCAATTTTAGAATCATGCAAATAAGGGCATTCAAATTTGTATGTGTGTATTTCTTAAAGAATTTGACATTGCTGCAAAATATTTAATGAATCTATTCTATTACTATTCTATTAATATTTAATGAAAATTGCCAATATTTAAACACGGTAGTTTTAATCATTTCAATTACTCAGCTGATTACAATTTAAAATGTAACATTGTTTAAGAAGATAGTAATTTGTAGCTTTATTAAAAAGCTAGACCACATGTAATTAATCTTAATAATTAAATTCCTTGAGGTTAAGTGCGCTAAGTCAGTGCAACATCCGTAATGATTTCACTGGGTCAAGCGCTTTCTAAAAAAGCAAATTTATCATTTATACACTTAATTAATAACCATTTGCTTGACATATGCTGAAACAACATCAGAGTTATTTTTTCATATTAATTCACTGATCTGAAGTCAGCGTATTCTTGTGGCAAGACTGATCAACATTCTAGTAAAATAATATAATATATGCATTACATTACTCTAATATCTAAAAATGGTGTTTGGCATACAAATTCCTTCACACCTCACTATTATGCACATGTCATTCTTATATATGCACTGGCTAAATCTAACTGATTTTATAGCCTTGTGTTTGGCATGCTTTCAATCTCTTACAAAGATAAGACAAATTTTACTGCACTGAATTACTGCAGCTCTGTGAACCATTCACTAATAATTTTCTCATTGAAGCATTCTGTTCTGCACATGTGCCTCAAGTTAATCGAACTCATGCTTCCACTATGGTTTTTTTCCATGTGAAGTGCGTTTCTCCCTTTCATGTACCATGATATTACAATTTCTATACAATAAGAAATGTTATACTATTAAATGAGCAAACATGCATACTTTAGCGTGATACATATATGAAGGCAACAGTGTTGAGTATTAGCTTCGTCAGGGGGAATGCAAGTGTGCCTACTCACCAATTTATATTCAGTTGAATTCATATAGTGGTCCCATGTCCATTGGTATCTTTTTGGTCAGTATAGCTCTCCTTCATAGTCATTCCTCCATTTTTAATAGAATAGAAACATCTTTGGTCACATAATTGTTTGCTAACTACTTGGTGTACACAGAGGTGAATAGTGATGATAGCATTGTTGCGCTTGATACCATCTATAAGATTACCAAAGTGCCAACTACAAAATAAAATGAGTACACCTGAAACAGGTTTATGGATGGGCATGTTATAAAAGGAAAACTATTTATTTTAATTTCAAGGAAGGAATTATACCCAGTGTAGAATTATTTTTGTCATAAAATGCTAGATTGAATAGAATCAGGTCCTATAATTTGTTCCAAGTTATTCCCCAAATGGACAACCACTAACTATACAAAACAGGTCATACAGAAGACCTCCTATCTTAAGTTATCCCGAAGAACCAAATAGACAACAGGGCAGATGGATTTCACAGGGACAACCATAAATTCTGATAGAAGTAGCATCCATAATAATTGGTTGCTCAGTCTAATTGTATTGATCAAATCTAATTTAATAGCACTCAATTTGTTACACTAATAGTGTGTCATGTCATTAGTTACAATGCCATAGAGGCACCACAGTCAAAATAAAATATATAGAAACAACTGAAAATGTTTTTTTAGAAATTGAATTGGAAGGCAAGCGATGGCGATGCTCCCAACAGGTTACCCCTTCAGATATTCCCCATTTAGGAGGCTCTGTTTTTCTTGTATCTCTTAGAGATTGAATTATGTTAATAAAATACATTAATTTTCTTCTGAATGTTTCGATATACAAATAATATATCAATAGCTATCATCAGGATACAATCTCATTTAAAAACATTTTGGCAAAGCCTCTAGTTATGCTTCTAAACAATGGGTGCAGTACATACCCCTACAACACCTGTGGTACACGGGGGTGGGAGGCCTTAGAGCTACTTAATATGAGTTCAAGGTATATATTAACATGCCCCTGCCTTATATTTTGAGCAAAAATGCTATTCGTCCATTAAGATCTAAAACATGATACATACATGTGGAGAGGACCCTCAATATAGTGGGGCAAAAAAAGTATTTAGTCAGCCACCAATTGTGCAAGTTCTCCCACTTACAAAGATGAGAGAGTCCTGTAATTTTCACCATAGGTACAATTCAACTATGAGAGACAGAATGAGACAACAAAGTCCATAAATCACATTGTCTGATTTTTAAAGAATTTATTTGCAAATTATGGTGGAAAATAAGTATTTGGTCAATAACAAAAGTTCATATCAATACTTTGTTATATACCCTTTGTTGACAATGACAGAGGTCAAACGTTTTCTGTAAGTCTTCACAAGGTTTTCACACGCTGTTGCTGGTATTTTGGACCATTCCTTCATGCAGATCTCCTCTTGAGCAGTGATGTTCTGGGGCTGTCACTGGGCAACACGGACTTTAAACTCCCTCCAAAGGTTTTCTATGAGGTTGAGATCTGGAGACTGGCTAGGCCAATCCGGGACCTTGAAATGCTTCTTACGAAGCCACTCCTTCGTTGCCCGGGGCGGTGTGTTTGGGATCATTGTCATGCTGAAAGACCCAGCCATTTTTCATCTTCAATGCCCTTGCTGATGGAAGGAGGTTTTCACTCAAAATCTCACAATGGCCCCATTCATTCTTTCCTTTACACGGATCAGTCCTGGTCCCTTTGCAGAAAAACAGCCCCAAATCATGATGTTTCCACCCCCATGCTTCACCGTAGGTATGGTGTTCTTTGGATGCAACTCAGCATTCTTTCTCCTCCAAACACGACGAGTTGAGTTTCTACCAAAAAAGTTCTACTTTGGTTTCATCCATATGACATTTGCCCAGTCCTCTTCTGGATCATCCAAATGCTCTCTAGCAAACTTCAGACAGGCCCGGACATCTACTGGCTTAAACAGGGGGACACGTCTGGCACTGCATGATTTGAGTCCCTGGCAGCATAGTGTGTTACTGATGGTAGCCTTTGTTACTCTGCAGGTCATTCACTAGGTCTCCCTGTGTGGTTCTGGGATCTTTGCTCCCCGTTCTTGTGATCATTTTGACACCACGGGTGAGATCTTGCATGGAGCCCCAGATCGAGGGATATTATCAGTGGTCTTGTATGTCTTCCATTTTCGAATAATTGCTCCCACAGTTGATTTCTTCACATCAAGCTGCTTGCCTATTGCAGATTCAGTCTTCCCAGACTGGTGCAGGTCTACAATTTTGTTCCTGGTGTCCTTGATAGCTGTTTGGTCTTGGCCATAGTGGGGTTTGGAGTGTGACTGTTTGAGGTTGTGGACAGGTATCTTTTATACTGATACCAAGTTCAAACAGGTGCCATTAATACAGGTAACGAGTGGAGGACAGAGGAGACTCTTAAAGAAGATGTTACAGGTCTGTGAGAGCCAGATATCTTGCTTGTTTGTAGGTGACCAAATACTTATTTTATCGAGGAAATTACCAATGAATTCATTAGAAATCCTACAATGTGATTTCCTGTATTCTTTCCCTCCATTCTGTCTCTCATAGTTGAAGTGTACCTATGGTGAAAATTACAGGCCTCTCTCATCTTTTTAAGTGGGAGAACTTGCACAATTGGTGGCTGACTAAATACTTTTTTGCCCCACTGTATA